>JAKUCV010006784.1:127457-194277 GCA_028386065.3 Turnera subulata | reverse complement strand
ACTTACATGCATTCATCTCATACATTCAAATCAATCTTTGTTGAGCCAATATCCTATTGAGGATTTGAGAGTTGCCTTTTAGAGCTTCATTTGTACACTCACACCTGCTCTTTGAGAGAGACCTCTTGTTTGAGTGATTATTGTGTTGTTATACACCTTGAGGGAGGTTAGTTCCCTTGGTTAGATTCATAAGAAGAGGGTATATCTTCTTGTGTGAGAAGTCTTGAAGTGAGGTATCTTCAAGCAAGAGAGCTGAAGTTCATGTGACTTGAACTTTCAGGGTTTAGGATTCTTGTGACTAGAATTCATAGGTTGTAACGGTTTGTTAAGCACCCGTAAGCTTAACGTAGATAGTGAAATCTTCAAGTGAGACTTGAAGGGCTGGATTAGCCACACTAGTAGAGTGTGTGTGAACCAGGATAAATTGCTTGTGTCCTTCATTCTTTCAATTCCGCATTTAATTCCTGCTTATTTCGTTTTTATTCGATTATCGCTATTCAACCCCCCCCCTCTAGCGAAGGGTTATTGTTCTAATAATTTTTTTATTTAATTATATTAAATTAGCGTTATAAGGGCCTGTTTGGTACCATTTCAGTTTTTAAGTTTTTGGTTTATCATAAACCAAAATGGGTTTATTGTTTTGGTTTTTATTTTTTACAGAAACCATTTTGGAACTAATAACATAATATATGTAATTATATTATTATTTAAAATAAATTACTCACGAGAATAAAAAATTTTGATCTTTCATCACATAAATGTAATTTGTATATAAAAATTTAACAAAATAGTATTATGAGAGTAATGTCAAATTTACTACATTTTAAAAGTTAAAAAAATATATAACAATATTCATGTATCAAAAATAAATCAAAATTATAATATTAATGTTGATCATATCTATTTTACAGCTATTGTGCTACTCTATCTCGAGTCTGACTATTTGCTGAAGTTGTCTATAATTAATATCTCTTTCTTCAGGTGTAGTTTATGATTTAGAGTTTAGGCTTTAAATTTTTAGGATTTAAAATTTTAAGATTCAAGGTTTAGGATTTTAAGGTTTAATATCTAGAGTTTTTGGGTTTATGGTTTTAAGATTTACGGGATTCAAGGGTTGAGCATTAAAGGTTTAGGGTTTAAGAATTTAGAGTTTAGGATTTTAAGGTTTAACGTTTAGGGATTTCGAATTTAGAATTTCAGGGTTTAAGGTTTAACAATTTAGTATTTTAGGTTTAAAGTTTAGGGTTTGGAGTTTAGGATTTTAGGGTTTAAGGTTTAAGATTTTAGAGTTTAAAGATTAGAGTTTAGTGTTTAGGTTTAGAGTTTTAGGGCTTAAAGTTTGGGTGTAAGATTTTAGGATTTAGGGTTTAAAATTTTAAGATTTTTTAGGGTTAAGGATTTAGGGTTTGGGTTTAGGGTTTAAGATTTTTAGGGTTAAGGATTCAAGATTTGGGTTTAGGGTTTAAAATTTTAAAGGTTTTTAGGGTTTAAGATTCAGGTTTAGCGTTTAGAATTTTAGGGTTTAAAAGTTTAAAGATTTTTAGGGTTCAGGATACATAGTTTGGGTTTAGGGTATAGTTTTGAGTTTAAAGTTTTTTGGTTTTAGAGTTTAAAGTTAATTTGTAACCGAGAAACCAAAATACAAAAACCACTTTTTATGGTTTCTTTAAATTTAGATTTTGTTGTCACTTGATGCTTAAAAAAAACGAAAACCAAGCAGTCTAGCCAAACATGTTTTTAGTTTTTTCAGGAAAAATAAACCAAAAACCAAAAACTGCAACGATACCAAACAGGTTATTTTTATTTTGGGTTTTTTTATTGTTTCATTATTTTTTATAATTTTCTAAAAATTATTTCAAGAACGACTGAATATCACCCTTCAAGTTCTAAGTTGCACAAACTTGCAAAGGTTTTGCCATGTTGACATTGTGGGGCCAAAAAATTCCAATATGAAACAACTTCATTTTGTTGCAGTAACGGAAAAATCAAATTAGCTTCACCAACCTATCATGATGATTTATATAGTCTATTCACATCTACTACAGCAGAAGCTCAAGAATTTTAAAAAAATATCAGAGCATATAACAATATTTTTTCATTTACATCTTTTGGAGTTAAATTAGATAAGGAACTGGCATCATAAACGCAAGGAGTCTATACATTCAAAGCACAAGGCCAAATTTATCATTATCTTCCTGGTTTGGTGCCAACCGAAAATAGGCCCAAATTTTTACAACTTTACTATTACGATACTGACAATGATAATAATGCAAGAAGGATCAGTGAATGAGAATATAGTAAAGAAGTTGATGGATATTCTTGAAGAAAATCCTTATGCACAATTCTTGAAAAGGTTAAAAGACTTTCCATCCTTCGACGAGTTTAAGATACGTATCAATAAAAGCTTATCTCTTGATCAACATATATATAATGCACCTACAACGGATCAAGTTGCTGCCATATGGATTGAAGGCAATACAGGTAATGTATCATTTGAGAGAGATATTATTGTTCAAACTCATTCTGGACAAAGACAAAGTGTAACAGCCCGAGTAAAAATTTGGTATTTTTACTGGGACTGTAAAAGTCGATATACAGTGATTTACCGAATGAATTAATCTTGGGTAATTAATTCAAGGTAAATCGGGCGTCGTCTTTCATAACCGAGGCTTTTCCCGCGCTCGGGATTTTTCCGTGGATTTTACGGACCTAAGTTGGTACTTTTCGGGTTCCGGAATCCTCAGAGAATCACACTGGAAAATAACTAAGGGGGGTATGCAGTTATTTTCTGGTCCGGTTTGGACGCGCCTGCATTATTGTGGCAATAATGCATGCGGCGCTTTCTTTTCTCCTGTGTCGCCTGTGAGCTGCCTTTCCCAATATTACCCGTGCCATGTCCTGCTTTTCCCTGCCTAGAGTGTTTCTTCTTCCCTGCAAAAAAAAAAAATTCACAAGAACCCATCATCCTTTCCTTCTCCTGCAAACCTAGCCTCAGTATATTTTCCTGCAACCTTCTTTCTTTTTCCTACAACCCGTTACCAGTGCAACCAAAAACCAAACCAGAAAAGAGAAAAGAAAAGAAAAAAAAACAACTAAACACCACACCACCGAGACAGCCACCGCCGGCCACCATCACCTCCACACACCCCCGTGCACCGCCATCAGTTCCTCCTCCCCTCGCCATCTCTTCTCCCTCTTCACACGCCGCCACCACCGAGACCGCCTGCAACCTGAGCCGCCACAGCCCAGCCGCCTTCCTTCTTCTCCTCCTCTCCGGAGAAACCGTCACGCCTCTCGACGAAGCTGTGTCGAGCCGTCCTTCCACGCCGTCGGGTCGCCTTGCTCACGCCTTCACCACGTCTGCAGATCTGCCTCCTCGCGTCGCCGTTGTCGCTCCCTCTCCGCTGCAGCACGACGACCGAGACGACCACCTGCAGCCACCAGCGACTCGCTTCCTGTCGTTCGCCTGCACCTCGTGCCGCCCTCCTCGCCGTCGCCGCCCCTTGGAGGCAAGAAGCAGGCCAACCTGCTCGCTACCGCCGTCGACTACAACCACGCCGCGCCATCGCCAGCAACACCAGCACCCGACGCCGCGCTCTCCCTTTCGCCGCTTTCCTCGTGCCGCCTGTCGCCTGTCCTGTACCGCTGCCCCGCCGTTTGTCGCCGCCTGCAAGGATCGAGGTGAGCCACCAAGGGTTGAAGAAGACCCGTGTAACGGCCGAGTCGACCCGGTAGCTATGGTTTTGACCCGGGTCATGTTAGGACGGGCCATGGACTGGTGATGCTTGCACCTGGGCCTTGTGGCTTGGGCCTGCATCAAGGTCTTATGGGCTCACCTGATGGGCTTATAGGTTGGAATTTGGTTATATTGTTTGGCCCAATCCGAAATGGTAAAAATATATACTAATGGGAATAAATAATCTGGAAAATAATAAAAAAAATATATACATATATATGGGTTATATTTTCTGGAAAATATGAAGATATGGTATATAACTATATTTGGAGAAAAAAATATAATAAATGGAGTAATTACCCTATTACAACATTTTCAAGAGGTTAAGATAATTACAACATGATTATAGTAAATACCTTAAAGATATATATATTGTAAATGCTTTACCAGCAAAATATATATATATATATAGACATATGTGATTAACTTCTAGAAAGACTATTTTATGATAACTAATATTCTTGGAAAAGAATATAAGTGATAATAATAATTATTTTTATCAAATAATTTAGAAAAAGAGATTCTGGAAAATAAAAATAGATATAATTTTGGAAATATCTTGGAAAAGTTATATGTATGTTATATTCTAGAAAAATTAAGGTAATTATATTTTGGAAAAGTATAATTATTTTTTAAAAAAATATTTTGAAAGGAGTTTAACTAAAATATTGTGCCGGAATAATATTCGGATATACGTACGGTATAATATTTTCGGTAAAAGATGATAATAAAGGATATGAACCGGGATGGGTTTATTTTGCAGTATTGGCATCATGGCATACCGATTATGTGCATCTTATGTGTGCATTTGTTATTTGCTATATAGGAGTCGATATCGAGCAGTTCTTGTGGAACCGGGTTTGGACCGATTGATGTTTTCGGAGTTGAGTAATTGGCTAAGGTGAGGATAAGTAAATATTTATATACTGCCCGTGATATCAAGTTGTTGTTTGTTCACTGTGTGTGATGTTTGTTGATATGATACTAAAGTTGTGGTTGTAAATGGTTGTTGTGATAAGTGTTGATTGTTGTTGATGTTGATGATGTTAGTGATGATAAATTTACCGTTGTTGTTGTTGTCTGTGAGGTTGACATGATTTGAGTACCGGAACATTATTATGAGGAATCTCATGGTTAAGTGGTATTGATGATTATCCGGGGAGAGGCTGCGAGCCTGCTCGGGATAATGAGTTGATGGTTGGATAACAGTATTGTGGTATCAAGACTAAAACAATAATATTAATAAAATGGAAACACTTAGACATCTAGTAAGTCACGGTTAAATGTTGGAACAGCCAGATGGTAGTCTTTTATTTATGGTGCTGGGAGAGAGTGTGCTTGGGGTCTGCTCCCTGTCTGTACCAATTATTATTTTAGGCGCTGAGGGAGAGTGTGCTTGGGGTCTGCTCCCTGTCTGTGCCAGTTATACGTGGAGGTACCAGGGCGGCATCCACGGGCTAGCTAGCTTGACTACCAGGCAACGGCCACCATTTAACTAGTGATAGGGCCCCTGTTAATAAAATTGGAATAGCGTGTCTAGAATCACAAGTGTGTATTTAATGTTCGTGAGAACCTTAGTTAAATGTTGGTAATGTGACTTGGAAATTTACGGTTGCTTGTATATGCATATTTGCTTATGGGTTTTACCCGGTGGGCACTTCGGACTCACCCCTCACCTGCGGGCTTTCATCCTGTAGGTTGAGTTATTTGTGGTTCAGGTATAATGCATTCCAGACAGGCTGCGACGTTATCCCTCGGACAAGACTCGGATCCATTAGATTGCATCAGGTTTTGCATATGTTAATATTGAGATTAAAATTACTTCCGCTGTGCTATATTTTGGGTCCCTGGGTTTGGGGGACATGTTTTGATGTTGGGCCGATGGGCCAGATTTTTTACGTTTATGACGTGACATTAGGCCGTTGGGCCGGTTTCTTTGATTTATTCATTGAGATTATCTTTGGGTCATTGGGCTGTGTTTTGTGTTATATTTACTGTTGTACAGTCCCGGCACGTGTTTACTGAAACTGGTAAATACGGGTCGGGGCGCTTCACAAAGGGTGATGCACTTTTCCAGTTGTTATGATGCATTACAATACCCTCTACTTTTTCCAAAAGGCGAAGTTGGTTGGCATCAAAATATTTTTAAACAAGATCGTCTGAATGGTAGATCTAGAAATATTGCAATCGATAACAACTACGATACACCTGTGTTTTCGTCCTCTGATGACATATTTGAAAGAGAAGATCAAGGTACATGCTATTATTATCATTTCTAATAATTTTTCTCAATATTCTATATATAATATTTGGTTTGTTAAAATAAAATTCTTTTTATGCAGGAGTGCATAGACCCACAACATCAAAAGTTTCTTGTAGAGAATATTCTTGCTACAAGCTTCAAATAAGAAATTATGAATAGACTTTAATTCGTTGGGCTGGAAGATTGCTCCAACAATTTGTGGTTGACATGTATATATAACTCGAATCAACAAGACTCGACTATTTTCGGCTACAACAATCAAAAATAAGATCAGAATTATATGGGTTTTTGGGTTTTATGGGCCCTCATGTTTAGTGGTTTGGCCAATTTGGTACCCTGACATTTTTTTGATTTTGCTCCAAAACAATCTGTTTCATTCTCCCTACACAAAACCCTCAAGTATTACGAAGTTTCCTCTCAACTTTCTCGGCATCAAATTAATCAACCTAAGTTAAAAAAAAAAAACCCACAAACCCAGAAAGATATAAATATGGAAAGACTTCTACTTTATCTCTTCCGGTGGCTGGCTTGCCGGAATCTTATCCCTATTATAGAAGATAATGATCAATAGGTCACTTGGGAGCTCCGGGTAACTTTGCTGGTTTCATGGTTCCAGAAATTAATTGTGGGTTATGTTTGTTTGATTCCATTTTCGAATGTACGATGTTTGCTGATGGGCAAAATCTGAGGGGTGGTGGCATGAGGGATTGGTGGGCGTGGTATGTTTGTGGTGTATAGGCAATGGGTTTTGGATGTTGTAAAGGGTTGATGCACTTCGTGGTTGGTTTTGGTGGTGGTGATGGTGGTGTGGTGGCGGCGCCACCAAGGGCCGATTCTATGGTAGTGGAAAGGAAGAAGGGGAAGGAGAGGATTGTGAGGCCAGTGGTGGAGGCGGAGAGGAAGGATTCGATGGCAAAGTATGTTGGATTGTTGACGAGGTGGAGCCTGCAAGGGTAGGCATTCATGGTGGCGAAACGAGAAGGGAGGGTGGACAGCGACGGTGGAGGGTTTTCTTGACACATGACGGCAGTGGATCTTCCAATCAATTTAACAGTGGCTTTTTTTGGTGGAAAAAAAAAAAGATCAAGAGAGAGTGGTGGAGAGGGTGGACAGCGGCGGTGGAGGTATTTTTTTGACCCACGACGGCAGTGGAGGTGGTGGGATGGATTTAAGGAATTTATGTTGGGGAAGATGAAGATTTGGGAAGACGGCGTTTAAGGCATATTGAGAAAAAGGGAAAAAAAGGTTAAAGTAATGGAAAATTTAAAAAAGGAAATAATTGACTGAATTTATTTGTTTTTATTACTGAGGTGATAACAGTAATAATACATATCAATGATGAAAAAAAAAAAGGAAAGTAAAAGTTTAAAGGGAAATAACTTTATTTGATAATAAAGCATCGATTGGTATCTGAAAAAAGGGGAAATAACTGGTGGATTCTAATTCTTTTTGTTATATTCCTATTATTATTCATTTATTAATAAATATCAGTTTTTTAAAACAAATTCCAACCAATTGTTGATGGTTTTTGGGCCGGTTTTTGGAGCGGTTAGGTTAAGGAATCGGGTTGGTAACATGCGTGGCCCATAGGGGCACATGGATCTGACGTGTCCACTCAACACGCGAAAACGACGTCGTTTTAGTGCGAGACGACGTCGTTTTGAAGCATCCCCTAAACTCCATATCCGGGCAGCCTCTACGTCAGCAGGTACCTGACCAGGGGTCTACGTTTGGCTTGCCCATGCAATCTCGGGGTATATGCTCGGCCAAAAAAAAATGTCGGGTACCAAATTGGCCAAACCACTAAACATGGGGGCCAAAAAAATCCAAAAACCCGAATTATATCAAGGTATTGTTGATAGTGTCATGGCTGGAGAAACTAGAGTAAATGAAGTTGGAAAAAGGCTCATACTACCAGGTTCTTTTATCGCAGGTCCAAGAGATATGCGACGTCAATACTTAGATGAAATGACATTGGTTCAACGATTTGGGAAACCAAATTTGTTTATAACAATAACATGTAATCCAGAATGGCAAGAGATCAAGGATGAGTTGAAATATGGACAAACAGCACAAAACAGACCAGACAATTCATTTGTTGTGGTAGGCGACAACATTCTTAACACAAACAATTCATTTGTTGTGGTAGGCGATAATTGAAGATACTGTCATTTATTACTTTATTATGTTGTGCTTATCATGTCTTCAGTTGTTGTGATCTGTTGCAATGCTATTCGCCTGGTTTATTGTAGTGAAGGATATTTAATAATGTTATTAATAATACAGCTATTACTTGTGCTGGAAGATGGATATTATGATGATTAGGAGGGGGTTGAATCAAATTAAATCGATACCAAAGCATTGTTTAATTGCTACTCTGTGTTTTTTTTGTTATTTACTGTATTAAAATGGACAAATAATGTTCATGGAATATTAATCTACATTTGTTAATTTGCTGTGACGATAATAACAGTTTTAAATCAATGACATCAGTATTCAATACATGAATGTTTACACAATTTATTTTTACAAATTCATATATATTTTTAATTTTATTTCTCTGTGATGAAAAATTAATAGCCGAGTTACAATGCATTTGCATCAATAAATTACAAGAAAACATGCACAAAGATCCAAAGAAGTTCAACCTCAAAGTGTTGGTGATGAGGCGAGGCTCTATAGATTACTACAACAATGAAAGATCAGAAGGTGAAAAATGGAAAGTTATTTTCGTAGATAATGAGGTAAAATACATTATTATAAAAAAATACATATTCTGTTTAATAATATTTTAAATCCATAAATAATATTCATATTTTAATATTACTTTCTGGCTACATCTAAAGGGCACAAAGATACAAGCAACAATGTTTAGCGAAGGAGTGGCGAAATTCAAAGATTTGTTTCAGAAAGACAAAACTTACTTACTCATGAATGGAACGGCAAAAAGGCCCGATCCAAGATATGCAACAGTCAACCAGAATGTGCAAATAATATTATCAAACTCAACAATTGCAAAAGAGGCTCCAACTCCGATTTCAACTAATGTGTTAAAATATGACTTCTTCGAGTTTGGTGATGCTGAGAAGTGTAAGAAAGGAAAGCTAATAGGTAAGAATACTAACCATTGTTTAATTAAAATAATTATATTTAATTAAAAAATCTAACTATTCATAATGTCTTTTAATAGACTTACTAGGCATTGTGATCAAAGTGAAGCACCAAATGGGTACAAATAAGAGCAAAAGAAGAGAATTGATATTGATGAATGAAAAGTAAGGAAAAAATTCATTTTACGTATAATAGCTTCTACCAAAAATATTTTTCTTCATTTAATACTAATTGTTAATTTATATTCTGGAATGAACAATTAACCGTTTATGGTAATAATATCATAAGAAATGGTAAGTGGCTTGGTGGTTAAGTGAGTAGTAGAATTCGTGGTATACACGAGTTCTAGTCACTCCTTTAGGCAACCGGTCATGACGAACCATAAGATCGGGGGTTCGTCACGAATGAGAAGGTGTTAGGCACCCATCTGTTTTGGGTCGAAACCTTGTGCAATTGCAAAGTACAAGTGTGCTTTGTGCAGGTGTACAAGTGTGGAAAATAAAGAGAAGGGGAGAAGAAGAAGATTTGGCTTGCATCCCGTTGTAAAACCGAGACTACCTACGTACCCGAGTGACCGGGGTCAAAGCCACGTAGTTCTAAACATGGCATTATGTTGCCACTTACATCATCAAAAGCATCAACATATCATCAGCAAAGATCAATCAAAAGAGTTTAGTGTTACCTCTTGTAGCCCTCCTCTAGCTCCTTGCAATGGGTTGTGTTCTCCACCCACCTTATTGCCACTTCTTAGCTCTATGGTTGATCCTCTCCTTGATTCCTCCTTGTTGAACTACTGATGACACACCCTATGAAATTTCTCCAGAGTTTCTGCCTAAAAATATATTTCTAAGCTTGGAGAGGTAGAGTTTGTCCAAGCAAAAAGAGCTTATGGGTGTGTATGTGAAGAATGTTGTGTCCTCTGAAATGTGTGTGAGGGGTCCTATTTATAGTGTTCTGGAAAGCCTAGGGGCGTGGACCTGCTTAACGGTGAAGATTATGCCCGAATATCTGGACCAAAACCGCGTAGGATCGAATTGGAAACAAAAATCAGGGAAATTGGCATTTCTGGGCGGCCATGACCGCCATGACCGGCAGTCATGGCCACAAGGCCGCCAGGACTTGGCGGTCATCCTGAGATGACCGTCGGGTCCTTCCGGTTTTGTGCGTTCTTTCCATTTTTAGGTTTCAATCCCCCTAATTCAGCTCCGATTTGATCCTGCCGTGTAATTAACCCCTAATCAACCCAGAATCACTCTATCACTTGATTACTACTCCTCCAAATCATTTCATAACTGATTGATTACACATTAACACCCATTTTAAGCAAAATCATACCAAAGACACATTTACCAATTAAAGGGTGATTTGATTCTGATTTTCCACGAAAATCAGAACCAAAATTAGTCTGCAAGTAAAGTGTTTTTGGGCTAACTAAACTCTGGAGAATTCATTAATTTGGACCCTTAAATCCATCCCTAACCCAAAAATAAATCATCTCAATATAATTGGGTTAAAAATAAATAAAAGGCCCAAACAATGAAATAAAACATATTTTGACATAAATAAATTTTAATATATATTTTATCCTAAGATTAAATCATCTCATTAATCCTAGAATTCGAATACATAAAGGTCCAAATTACCAAAATATATTATTTCTACTAGATTAAATTCTTAACATGTCTTATTCTTAAGATTGAATCATCTCATCAATCCAAAGTTCAAGTATGTTTAAAATTCAATTTTAGTAGAAAATTTGTGGGCCAAATTTAGGTGTTCACACCAATAAAGTCATAAATTTTGGGAGAGAAGGGATAGTAGGAATCCATTTGTTGTTCCGGGTCAATTCTCTGATCTCTGAAGTCTGCATTTTTATCCAATATTTCGTCGAGATAGTTAATTGGTGGATATTACATACGAAAATTGAAACTTTGCACATAACTCTTGGTAGCTTATGTGTATTAGTAAATGACTTTTTTAGTCCTTGAACTTTGTTAAAAGCATTATTGTGGTCCCTTATTTTTAAATTTTAATTTTTGTATCCTTAAACTTTGTCGAAATTGAGTGATTTTTTTTCCTATAAAAAATTAAAAATTTGTTTACGATCAATGCATAGAAATATACAGACAATAATTGAATATATTGTTATTTTCTTATTAAGAAATTTCGGCTACGTTTTGAAATCTCTAATAATTCAACTATATGTATCTTGCAACTTTGAACTTTTTTATAAAAAATAATGTCAGTCCAATAAATTGTGAAGGAGAAAGAAGAATAAAAATAATATCAGTTCGATAAATTAAGGGTTTGAAAGATATGAGAGCATGAAAAGTTTGCAAATTTGGTTGTAAATGAAATCAATCTTTTTTTCTTACCCAAATCTAATCTTTCTAAACTAACCCAAATGCCAGAAACAAATAGATTATAATTAAATCTAAATCTAATAAAAATAATATCTTTTAATTTAGGCAAAGGATATATATTTCTTTCAAGAGAAAGCTATTTTGTTTTATTTTTCAAAGGCTGTTTTGTTGTGTAAATTAAAAAAATTCAGGCAAGTTACGTGTCACCATTTTAAAAATTATGTCCTTTCACGATAGTCATTTGTACTAATTTATCGGATTGATATAACTTCATCATTTTAAAAATTAATCATATAAAATAAATACTTTCAGTAACACATGGATAAGTATTTATGAATTTTTTAGCATATATGCTAAAGAAAAAAAGTAAATTAAGGGCAACACATATATTTAAAATAATATTAATTTTTTTCCTAAAAAAGTTTTTGTAATCACCTGCCTTCAGTAACTATAGTGTATATTCATTTTTGGCCCACATGATGCATAATATTTTATTATTTTTATTATTTTATCTTTTACAAATAAAATTTACTTTCTTAATTTTTGTAATAAAATATAATAATTTTTTTAAAATAAAAGTGAAAGTGACCGTTTATAGATAAGATGAGTTTAGAAAGATAAAATTATTATATTTTTATTACAAAAGTTAAGAAAGTAAATTCTATTTGTAAAAGATAAAATAATAAAAATAATAAATGATTTGCACCCCATGGGCCTATGCAGCATTTACTAGTTCCAACTTCCAAGCCAATTGCGGTGATTTTCGGGGGAGAAATATTACTAAATTTCAACAAAGTTTATGGATACAGAAATTAAAATTAAAATGTAGGGGGCCACATTAATGAATTCAACAAAGTTTAAGGACCGAAAAAGTTATTTATCAATACAAACAAGGTACTAGAGTTGTGAAAAGTCACTGATTTGATACTTTAGAAAAATTAAATTGCCAATTTTGTTACAAGAAAAAGTTAAGTAGCCAAAATGATTTTAAGCTAAAGTGAATATGTGTAAATTGAAATTTAGCCTTATATTTAATTTCATATGTACAATTGGCCCTCTTTGATATTTAAGTCTTACAATAATGTATTTTGTTTTATGGTTAGCTTGAGTATTTGATTGTGCTAATTTTTGTTTATTATATGAGAACAATAATTATTTTTTAAATGATTGTCAAAAACTTATATAATGGAATACATTTATGTCTTGTTTATAATGAAGGTACACTAGGACAAATTGTTACCGTTAAATATACCCGAGCTGAATACTTATACTTTCTCGTGCACGATAGCCTTCTATATTATTGTTTGGGCTTAATCGCTTGTTAATCAGCCAGTACATCCCCGGTTTCCCTGTTTCAAAGTGTTCATCTTGGACCTTTAGATTACCTTGAGCGCACATTATATGTGATCATTTCATTTAAAGGAGTCGTCACCCGAATTTTATTAAGGACAAAATTCAAGAAAAAACCTTAACTTCCATAACCCGTAGCAACCTTTCATTGCTAACCAAAGATATAGGAATTGAGATTTCGTCAGAGATGGGAAGATGTTAGGCACCCATCCATGTTGCTGCGAAATCATGTGTAATTGATGATCCCTATGTGCCTTATGCACAAACAAAACAACAATAGAAAGAAAAACAAAAATAAAAGCAAAACAGAAAATATACACATAATTGAGCTTGAGATTCCACTACTAGAATCCACCTACATACTCCGGCGACCGGAATCAAAGTTCACGTAGTTCTTACATGGCATCACGCAACACACTCATGTGAATACCCAAATTTGACCCAAGAACATTCTTTTAATTTAGATTTTAGTTATGTTCAAACCATGAAATGATTTAGTCTTTGGTTAGAATATATTTAGAATTTTTTATTAGGATGTGTATATTTTATATTTTGGACTTTTTTATGTGTTTGAGCCTTAGGATTAATGAGATGGTTTAATCTTAAGTTAAAAAAAAATATATTTCAGGTCTGACTTAATCAAATATGTTGTTTTATTTACTTGGGCCTTTTATTTGTTTTAACCCAATTATATTGAAATGATTTACTCTTGGGGTAAGAATAGATCTAGAGGCCTAAGTTAATAAAATATGGACCCTCCAGAGTTAATTGGCTCATAAACACATTACTTACAGCTTAATTTTAGCTTTGATTTTTGTAAAAAAACAGAATTAAATTATCATTTTATGGTATATGTGTTTTTTGTTAGAAAGTGTATGAGAAATGAGTTAATAGGATGTTTAATGCTAATTGGAAAGTTTAATAGGAGCGGTCATCAAGTTACGAGTGTTTCCTGATTAGAAAATTTATTAATTAGGCGTGGAAATCAAGCGAGATCAGAATTAATGAGAATCGGGATCAAAAAAGGAAAGAATGCATGAACAGTAAAGGGTTAGGCGGTCATCGCGGCGGTCATATATGGAAGACCGCCAACACGTGGCAGTCATGGCGACAAGACCGCCCGCGCTTTGCGGTCAGGTAACCTAGTTTTGCCCTTTTTTGGTGATCTTGGCTCATTAATTCGATTATGCACATTCATGGTTAATTACTCAGCAAGATTTCAGCTTATTGATAGGTCCATGATCTGTGCACTCCCTGAACACTATAAATAGACCCCTCTATTCACACTTTGAGGACACCAATTGATAGCATAGAGCATACAACCATAAGCTAAAGAGCTTGGAGAAACTCTACTTCTCCAAGCTTAGAAACACTTTTATTATAGAAACTCTGGAGGAATTTCGTGGTGAAGCTTCAAGAAAAAATTCAGCAAGAGAAGATCAAGAGGAAAGCAATCGAAAGCAATCCGGAAGCCAAGAAGGTGGAAAACCCGAGTAGAAGGACCTATTGCAAGCAGTCTCGGAAATAAATTCATATCTCAAGCTACAGGAGTCGTATTTATGCAATCTTGGACTCTCTGGAAAATTAAGAGGGAGATCTAAAACTTTTCTGCTTAGCCTAGAAGTTGAATCGTCCGTTTTCATTGTATAAATTCCAATAGCATTCGACCTATAGATTCTGTCCGACAACCAAGGTAAGTACTATAATCCCTTTTTAATTGTGAATCTTATTGATTGCTATTGATTTGATGATCTGATGTTGCTGAGATGTTTGCTAATGATATGACAAGGTGATTTGTGTTGATGAACCATTAGAACTACGTGGATTTGACCCCGGTCACTCGGGTACGTAGGTAGTCTCAAGTTGCCAATGAGATGCAAGCCAAATCTTCTTCTTCCCCCCTTTCTTTTTATTTTCAGCTATTTATTTTTGTTGATGTGATTTGTTTCCACACAATGCATACACACTACAAGGCATACAATTATTCTTCAATTGCACGAAGCTTCGCCCCAACATGGATGGGTGTCTAACCCCTTCCCATCTATGACGAACCCCCGATCCAACAATCTCTGGTTCGTTAAATATCAGTACCTTAAGATGAGGCCTTTGGCAATCAAAAACAAAAAAAAAGATGAGGCCTATGAAAGAGGTTGATGCCTAATGGTTTTTTCCTTGATTTTTTTTCCAAATAAAATGAAGGTGGCTACTCCTTTGATTGTTGGATTGTCGGTTAAGAAGAAGGTGTAAAGGAATAGGTGAGGAGGCCTAATTAATTTTAGTTCGAGTCCTCACAACTCAACACAGAAAATGATGCTGCAATATCACAGCAACATCAACATTACCACAACAATATCAACATCGAAGCCACGACATTAACATCACAACCACAACATCAACATCACGGCAATATCGCAACAACATAACATAACTCCCAAGCTAGCGACATCACAGTGACATCAAGATCATAATAGCAATATAAACATTATGACAACAACAATAATATCATAGTGGCATCAAAATCACAGTGACATCACAACATCAACACAACACATGACAACATAACATAAACAAAGTTTGGCTTGCATCCCGTTTTCAGACCGAGACTACCTACGTACCCGTGTGACCGAGGTCAAAGCCACGCAGTTCTATCATGGATTCACACAAAAATCAAAGCATCATCATCAATAGCATCACAGAAACACAACACAGTAGGCAATAATCAAATTAAAGGATTAGGGTTACATCTTGAAGCCCTCCTCTCGCTCCCGTTAGCTTCCCGCTTCTCAATAGAATCTTGACTCGACTTCAATCTAAAACTGGTACTAAAGGAAGTTGAATCAGTTTTTGGTATCAACAACAAAGTTTTAAATCTCTTAACTTTCTAGGGACATCAAGAACGCAACAATCCAACATCTGTAGCTCGAGATATCGCGATTTTTCCGCAACTGCACAGGGAAGAAAACTCCTCTCGGTTTTGCACTCTTTTCTCCACCGACTTGCTCCAATTTGGCCTCCTTCTTGTAATCCTCTTGGTCTCCTCTTGCTACTGGGTTGTGGCTACTCCTCTCCATGAGATCTCTCCAGAATATTAGCTCCTAAAATGATTCCTAAACTCAAAGAACTAGAGTTTTTCCAAGCACTCTAAGCTTATGGATGTGTAGAGAATAATTCTAATGTGTGTCCCTATTGTGTGTAATGGGGGAGTCTATTTATTAGGGGAGAGCGAAATTTCTAAGTCAAACCAACCGAGCCAATACTGACCAAATACCGACGGTATCGGCTCGAAATTCGTGGAAACTTAGAGCTATACCCTGGATTTGTGCCGAGCCGAATATAGGGGTGAAAAAATTTGGTCGGCATCGGGTTTGCACCTTTGGTTTTCGGCACAGGCCGATACCGAAAGCCCAAAACACCCAACCCAGCCTTTACATTCCAAAGCCCAACCAATATTACTCCAATCTAAAAATTAACCCAGCCCAATAGAACTAATTAAATTAAAAATCAATCACTAACCTCAAAACCCTTCACTCTCTCTTTCTTTCTTTTCTTCCCCGTGGAGTAGCACCGCCGCACGCCCTTCCCCCACCACCCCAACTAGTCAGCCATAACCATTCTTCATGTCCTCCCTCATCATCAACTCCATATCACTCTTGATTGATTTCTCTCTTCCCTTTTTCGCACATACCTTCTCTTTTCATTTTCCCACATATCCCCTCTTTCCTCGATCCTCACTCCTCTCCACGCCTTTCATCTCTTCCTTTGGTTCTTTGTTATATTTTTTTCTCTATCTCCTCCTCTACTATTCTATGAATTATTTCTGTTATAATGAGCATGCTTTATGGTAAGTTGTTGGGTTTTTTTTGGGGGGTTTTTTTTGTATGTCGATGTGGATTGATTTTGGGAATTTTTCGCTTATGGCAGTAGCGATTTTTGTAATTTAGTGTTGAATTTTGAAATGGATATGGGCTAAAAGGATGGATTGATATCGATTGATCAAAAAAGCTTTCTTCATTTATCTTCTGGAAAACAAAATTGGGGATCAAGTTAGTGGTATCGGTAGGTATGCATACCGACCGAACCAGTGTGGGTATTGATCGGCATCATGCCGATCGGTATAGGGGGTAAATCGGCACGGTAGCGGTCGGAAAAAAAAGGCTTTCGAAAGGTCATACCGATTGCTAAGTCGGCACAGTATATACCGTACCGCCATTTTGCTCTCCATACTAGTTATAGTGTTCACTGTTCAGGGGGTAAGGGGTTGTCCTAACAATCTAAGGGACGAGATTGAACCCTTAAATCTGACGGTTATAGGCTATGAATTAGAAAAATAGGAAAAAAGAAGATTTTGGAACCATTGAACGCCATAGCCCTGACATGACCGCCAGGGCCTGGCGGTCATGCCTCAAAGCTCGCCGGTGATGGCGGACATGTTTCCATGTCCGCCACTGACTGTGCAATTTTTCCTCTTTTCTTACTTTTTTTCTTCCAATCCGATTCTTAGTTGGTTTCCACGTCTTTTAGCGTATTCTCTGACCCAGAAAACACCTTAAGCTTGTATCCTACTCCAATACTTTTCCTTTTTATCAACCACACATCAAATTATTCCTTTTTTCTTATTAAAACTACCATAAAAACACAAAATATGCAAAAAATATATTTAATTCCCAATTTCCACCAAAATTAGAATTAATTTGGACTGCAGGAACTTGTGTTTGAATGGGCTATTTTCTCTGGAGGATCCATATTTTATTAACCCAAACCTAATGTTTATTTCTAATCCAAAATCAAATAAATAACAAAGGGCTAAAAAGAAATAGGGTAAATCGCATATATAGGGTCCGTACTATTTCAAAAGTATCGTTTGGGGTCTGTACTATTTTTTGTCCCTTTTACGGGTCTATGCTCTTGTGTTTCGTCCCTTTTAGTGGTCTCAGATAGTCCACATCATCAGCGGGGCTGCCCGAGACCCCTAAAAGAAACAAAAAATAAGAATACACATCCATAAAAGGGACAGAAAATAGTACAGACCCCCAAAAAATACTTTTGAAATAGTATGGACCCTATATATGCGATTTACTTGCCATTTTCACCGACCCTATATATGCGATTTACTCGGATGTGTACAACCCCTAGGGAAACTACCGTAAAGTAGAAAATGGCCATAACTTCTTGTTCGGAACTCGTTTTGGTTCAACTTTTTTCCTCATTCTTATTTTAACATAGTCTAACAGATAGTATCAGTCGCTACACTTAGCTCAAAAATTGAAAAATTCGCATAAAACTCGTGCCGTAAATTCGAAAATGGCCATAACTTCTCATCCGAAAATCGTTTTGATTCAATTTTTTTCTCGTTCTTATTTTAACATGTTATAAAGGATAGTATCAGTCTACGTTCTTATCTAGAAATTTTAAAAAATAGCAGAAAACTGATGTACTAACCACTAGGGAAAACGACCGAGAACAAGAAAATTGCCATAATGAGTTATTAGTTCCGGACGAGAAGTTATAGGGCCCGTACTATTTCAAAAGTATTGTTTGGGGGTCTGTACTATTTATTGTCCCTTTTACGGGTCTGTACACTTATTTTTCGTTCCTTTTAGGGGTCGTGGGCAGCCCTGTTGATGACGTTGACTGCCCGAGACCCCTAAAAGGGACAGAAAATAAGAGTATGGGTCAAATTTGGATGTTCGCACTAAGTATAAAAGCATCCCCTCTTTGCTTATACAAACTAAGAAATATAATTAGATAGTTGATTCATATCTCCTTGAACTTGTGTTATTGAATGCTTATCTTTTAACGAGTTTTAGTTCTTGCTTTCTTCATTGAATTTAGTACCTTAGTAATATCTTTGGGCTTGCACAACAAAAAGGCAAGCAACTTGCAAGGGCTGAAACATGTATGTTCTTGGGGTTGAAGTGCAGGTCGGCAACAGCGGAGAGAGGTGGAAGAGAATCCAATGAGAAGAGGTTGAAGTAAAGCCTGTTGTGGAGGAAGAGAAGTCGATTAGTTGTGGAGTGGAAGTAAAACCGGGCGACAAAGAGAGGTCAATGAAGACGTGGGTGGTGGTGCCAGTGAAGTGGAGAGCGGAGGTTCCGACGAAGTGGAGGGCGATGGTGGAGGAGGAGTTAGGGTTTAAGTATTCACCTGTTAAGAAAATGAGAGGTTTTCTTTTCTTTTTTTGACGAGAGAGTGAGGGAGAGATTCTTTTGCTATAGAACTGATTTTTTTTTCCCATTTTAATGGGTTAAAGTGTTTTATTTTTAAATTAAAAAACAAAATAAATAGCAGGGTCGAAACCGCCACAAATAAATCAAAAACCGTCACCAACGGAGGTTATGGTAGGTGCCATAATTGGTATTAAATTGTGGGAGTTTTTTCAACCGCCACAATATAACCCCCGGAATTCACGTGCTTTCTTGTAGTGTTGATTGTATTCACAAATAGAGAGTTACTCTTTGGGTTCTTTAAATATTCTTTCTTAAAAGAAGTTGGATACATTTTACTTGAGGGATAGTATAAGTTTGTAGCTTGAGCCTTGGAAAAAATTTTGGGTATAGGTTAAAGAGTTGAGCCTTGGAAAAACTCTTGTAAAGCTCTGGATTGGGCCTTTATAAAAGTCTTGGTTAAAGAATGAGCCTTAGAAAATATTCTTGTAAAGGTTTTAGTTTGATCCTTTGAGAAAATTAGGTCGTTATAGGTTAGATTGCACCTTTGAAGAAACCATATAGTGTATTTGGCAAATCTCAAAAGAGACTCTTGAGTAGTGAATGTATCCATAAGGTTTAGAGGGAACCACTCTAAATCTTGGTGTTCTTGATTGTGTGTTTGTTGCCTTTAATTTTTGCCTAATTTGTTTATTACCCAGATTTTGGTTTCTACTCATATACAAAATCTTGTCTAGGTTAGTGCAAAGATTTTGGTGTGGGTTGACATACGAATTTTCCATTAAAGACTAATTAAGCCCCTCTTAGCTTATTTTAGCCTACACTAGGGACACTGGCTATTTGTTTTTTGTATGTCAATTATCACATGGAATTCTCGAATCTCTTCGTATTTGTTTTGGGAAGCTTAAATAACTAGAGCCCAATCCAAGTACCTATATAATGTAAACCAAAGTTGTGAAAACCAGACCAGACCGGCCAGTTCTACCGGGATTGCAGCGAACTGGTGGTCCATCCAGTTTTTAAGAACCTTAAAAATGAGATTTTTTATAGATAAAGTTTGACCAAACGGTTTCCCAATTTTGGTTGAACCAGGAAAGTTTGACCGAAATTTCCCGATTTCGAAACAAATTAATGACTAATACTATCTTTTAGATCATGTTCATATTTATGAACATGAAAAGACATTTAACCAAAAAATGTTCCGAACAAAAAAAATGACCCTTTTCAAATTTCAAACTAGGCCGGCAAGCGGCATGAGATATGAGTGGAATGATGACAAGAAGACACGATGAGAAGTAGAGGATCGCCATGAATGGCAAACTGCGCGGAAGCGAAGATCGAACGGCTGCTTCTGAAGCAATCCCCAGTCTTTTCAAGAAGCACTGTTGGAAGATCAGATCATCAGCTTCGCATTAGTGAAGTTGAAGCCATAATGAAAATTTTATGTGTCTTTTCAACACTGAGAAAGTGTATACTCAGAAAATGATTGGAGAAATTTATAGGCAATGAAATTAGATAGAGAGATGACTATGCAGTCATTTAGTAATAGCTTCTTGATCTCGGTCCATGCACGCATCTTGGGCATTTAAAACGTACTAGCATATATAAAGAACGGGACAAAGGAAACTGACTATTTTTCTTAAGGGATAATTAAAAATCCATTCCTGAGATTGCAGCTCTTTGCATGCGTCTTGTGTTCCCACAATATAATAGTCACCCCAAATGTTGCATACAACCAATTTAGATATTAATCAATGTCATTATCATTATTGTATAACACACCAAAAGATTTACCGGACTTTGGTACAAAATCTAGAAAACGTAATGATGAGTGTGCATTTTACACTCATTTTTGGGTCCATTTTACGTATTTTTGACTTGCAAATATTATTTTATTTATTTATTTATTTATTTTCTTTCATTTTCTTTTCTTTATTTTAATAAATCTCTTTTCCTAGTGTCATAGTGCTCTTGTGCAGAAATGAGGACTAAAAGCCGGTTTTCAGGGCAGCTTTGCAGTTTCCGCACAAGCAGCCTATGCAGCCTGTGCAGCATAGGCAGCCCATGGCCACGTGTCAAGCCCAAAATTTTCGGCCTTGATTTTTGCCCAGAATTTCCAGAAATAATCCTAGTATTATTTTAAGAATTCTGGTGGTCCACATGCTAAATTTGGAGGTGGTTTGGGTAGTTTTACAATTGTACCCCATTTCTACTTATTTTGGAAGCATGCATGCATTTATATAGGTAGAAGAAGTGGTCCTCTTGACCACTTGTCCCTTGTTCAACTTGGGGAGAAGAAAAAAAAGGATATGGATTATATTTTTGCATGCATGTAGGAGCATGAGAGGTGGCAAGTACAAGATAAGAAGAAAAAGAAAAGGAGTTGGAAGCCATTCACGTGACCTTCTTTTCACCACCCTCCAATTTTGACTTGTTACTTACATCATCCAAGGAGGGAGGCTTGGTCAAAGGACATGTGGCTGCATCTGCTTGGAGGGAGCAACAAACTTCCAACAACTAACTTGTACTATGCTACAGTTTGGGAAGCTAGTAAATTAGTTTCTATTTTTGGCGCAAAGAGGAAGTGGTCCATTGGCACTTTTGGCGCCACTTCACTTCATTTCCAGCCATCCAATTTGCTCTCCCCTACACTATAAAAGGGTTGCTCACAAGAAGACAAGGAATGAAGTTCCACACCCAGAGTTCATTCGGCAAACACAATTAGCTAGGGAACTTGTACTCTCATTTTTACTTTGTAATTCTAGTTTGGCTTTAGCTTTTGGAAAAATTCTTGTCTTGGAGATTTGTCCCTTTTGGTTCAAGGTTGACTCCTATTTCTTGTAAGTTCACTCTTGAATTAATTATGATGGTCTATTTCCAAGTATTTATTATTTTCTTTAAAGTTATGTCTTGCTAGAATTCTTGTCTAGGATTAGAGGTTGAACTTGTTAATGTTTCCATGCATATTTATTTAGAGTTTTATTTCTGAATTTATTCTCTTTTAATCCGGTAATGAAACTTCACTATGTTAATTGACTGGCCATCGTTTAGCATAAATCCATAATAGGGAAACGTTAAGTGACAGCGTCGTTTGCCTATAGAAAAACGTTAACCGGGCTATAAAAACCGACCTCGAGGGAGGCGTGCTTTTTATTGGAGATTAAGTAGGTAAATCTCTTAATGCTCTTAGTTTATTTCATCACTGGCAAATGGATAGTGGACGTAAACTAGGAAGGGATTTTACGGCACTACGAGAGTAGGTTATCGATCTAGCTTAGATTTACCGTTTCTTTTAAGAGAGTTTATTTTCAGAATTAATTCATAGATTTTACATAGGCTAGTTATGTAGTGACAGAACATGGTCTGCTTATGCTGAGCTTAATTGCATGGAAATTTTGGCAAGGTTTTTCCCCGAAGTCCTAGATATTTAATATTATTGAATTTTAATCACTTTCGTTTTCCAATTCAAACATCAATCCTCAACATTATTTATTTCTCTAGATAATCATAAGTTGCTTAGTTGAATAGTACTTAACAAAGATCCCTGTGAGACGACCTTGTGTGCTACAACGACCCTGTATACTTGCAGGAAGCTATCACGTAACGTGGGTTTTATGGATGTAATTATCTCCACCTAACACGATATAATTGTATATTTAAATGAATGAAAAGAAATGAAAAGTGAGCAGAGCTAAACTGAGCTCATCTCTGCAAGTCGTCTCCTTCCCCATCCCTCCATTTTTCTCTTCACAAAAAACTACTCATTAACAAGTTACTTACAACACGTTATCAGCACGAAGCCGCCTCTACCCGAGCTTCGATTCGCAGTGAAGTGAAGAAAAAGAATGACAAAGATGAAGAAAAAGAAAGAACAAAAAAAAAACCTGTCACCTTTCAACACTCGGGTTACTGTTCTTCCTCCGCCTCCAGCCGCCGCCTCTTGCCTCGACCCGCCGCCCGCCGCACTGGCAACGCCGTAGGTGAGCCACGGGTCGTTGAAAACCCGAGTGGAGGGCAGCCGGGTCGGGTTCAGACCTTTTTTTTCTGTGGGTCTGACCTTGGGCTAGCCTTTGGACTTGGGTTTGGGCTGGCTGGGCTTGCCTAGGTTGCTGCGGGCCTGCTGCCTTGGGCTCCTGGGCTGGGCTTGGACTTGGCCCAGACCGAAATTTTAAAAAAAAAGAGAAAAAAAATCTGAAAAAAGAAAAATATATATACATATACATAATACATTATGATTATTATTTGGGAAAACAAAAATTAAAAGGATGTATATATACCAGAATAGTAACCGGATACTAGTATGATATATTATATATATTACTGAAAGATTTATCGAGTAAGCATATTTTATGTTTTTATTTAAATTCCGATTAGGCTATTAAATAGGCCCACTGCATTTAATTTTCTTGCCTTTAATTTTTTGCTTGGGCCCGTACAAAGCCCATCAATTTTATCTTCATGTCATTTATTTTTAATTAGGGTAATTAATATAAGGCTCCTGATTATTTATTTTAATTAAGCTTTTATTTATGTTACTTGAATGGTAGGCCCTCAAAATTTCCGGAAGAAATTTGATAAGGGCATTAAATGCTGAAATGCATAATAGTCTCAAAGAAAAAATGACAGAGTCCAGAAGATTCAATAAAAGAAAAATGCAGCAAAGACTGGAAGTCTTACTGCCAAAGGATCCTGCAAATTTTTATATGACCACCAGAAGTGGGACATTGAATGACCACAAGAAGATGGTTATTCTCACGAAATTTTAACTATAAGTGTACGCACCTGAAAAAATACGTGTCCCAGCAGGACAAATGTAATATTGATGAAAACCATGTTTGGTCGAGATGATGACCACGATATTGAAATATTATTCTTGCTTACCCTGAAGGTGCAAGTTGACATATATTGATTTAATTTTTATGTTTAATTTTATTTTTATATCCAGTTTTATTATTTCTGTTATATTTTATAATTTTATGTTTATTCTTATTCCTGCTTAATCCTTTTTATATATGCACATTAAATTGTCGTTTTCCTTGTATAATGACCCTTGCATTTGTCATGAAGACAATGCAATGATATATTCCGTACTTAATAAACAGAAATTATTCATATGAAAACTTATTAACCTGCTCCAGAAGAGCATGGGTCTTAATGTGCTCCTGAAGAGCAATATTTCACCTACCCAAAATGCAACAGTATTCAAGGAGGAGAGGAAAACTATATGTGAATACTGTCACATACATAAATTGTGAAGAACACAAGCTTAACTATGATCCAGAAGATCATAGGCTTACGCTCCTGAAGAGCATAAACTCCTGAAGAGTAAGGAATACGGAATATTCTTGTTTACAAGAAATTGTTAGGGATCCCATTAAATTGATTCTGCTCCATTCCTCAAAGTGAATGAGACAGTATAATGCCTGTTGCCAAGGATATGGAAGAAATTATTCCAACTATTATGACCATAAAGATTATGAAAAAAGGCAAGGCTAAAAGAAAACATGCATATTATTATTACATAAGGGATCATTACTTGAGAACATCCACATAGAGGAATTATTCTCATACATAAAGCTGAATGAAATTATTTAACGGTTGGGTACAACATTGGCCCTAAAGCTCTGGGCCTCGTTATTGATGTTGACCCTAACACTGTCGTTCCACGAGAACCACATACCACCCATGTTGTTATCTCCAGGCAGCTCAAACCGATTTGCTGGAGGAAAACAGAGTGGAATTACACCATGATTTTTCTCCTGCTTGCCACAAAGTCTCAATAATCAGTACCATGTTGGGCTTGTACTGATTCTTCAGATCCCTTAAGGTACGCACAAAATCTTGGGACCTTCTTGCTACACCCCTGCAATTCCATAGTAAAAGTCGTACCTTAGGCCATGTAGGTGGTAAGCCAGTCACCCTTGGGACGCTCCGAGCCATCATGGAAACCTGATAATAACTGCTTTGATTTAAAATTTGACATGAAGGCTCTTGTTGAAATTCCTGCAATCTATTAGATATGAAAAACATAATAGAGTTAGCCGAGCCATAAAAAGAAGCCCTTAGATTACTTTGGTCCTCTAGGAAGAATGTTTCTTCCATAAGAGTTACAAAGAACCTAGATGAATAAAGTTCATCAACAAACACTAAACGAGGAATTCTCGCCAGATCATTCGGTAATTCCTCTTGCTGCTCATTTACCATGCTATAAGCTAACCTATTCCTTCTTCCTAGAGAGGCACCCTCAACAAAGAAAACTGTAGCTGAGGAAGGCATTTTTCTTGTCTTGTTGAGTTTTTCTGAGTTTTCTGCATCTTCCTGTCTCAACTGCCTCCCCTTCTTATAGTCTGAGATTAGACAGCTAGGTGTCAGTTTTTCAAATGTGGACCCTTTTTCTGTCTCCTAAAAGATCCAGAAGATTTTTCGGAAATTAAAACTTTGCATTATTTGTCAGTAAACTCCAAAGCTTTTCAATCTTTGAGGCTTTGTTTTTGGAAAATTTGCCACTACTTTAATTATTGTCCAATAATTCTGATCTTTTTCGACATGAGTGGCAGAAATAAGCCTAAAATTGGCACATATATAGCTAGCTTCAGGCTAGCAGTTGAGTAATTGAAACTTAACATATCCAGCCAGAAACTGAAATGCTCTAGCCTGAAGCTAGAAATTTTAAGTGTTTAAATACACAAGTTTATACAGCCTGAAGCTGAGACCAACTAGAAGTTGGCTGATAGGCATGTAATTTATAGCTAGTATGCACCAGCCAGAAGCTGGTAAATAATTTTTCTAAGTTATCCAGCCTGAAGCTGGCACATAAATAGCAGCCTGAAGCTGGCACCAACTTGAAGTTGGTACATGGACTTATTATTTGGCATGACCGGTTGGGCCATCCCTAGTCAATAATGATGCACGAAATTTGTTGGATCATTCATTGAAAAACCAAAAGTTTTACAATCAATGAATTTCCATGTGTTTGTTTGCTGCGAAATTAATTGTACGGCCTTCCTAAGATGAGATTGGTTTAGAATCACCAGCAAGTTTGGGAATAATACAGGGACATGAACACGGATTAATAAATCCGACGTGTTGACCATCTAGGTAATTTTCACGATGCATCGACTAGATGGTCCATTGTGTGACGCAAGTTGGTTGTGCGCACTAATTTAATAATTTGGCCACTTGCGGGTACATATCCCTACTTATGTTATTAGACTATATGTCTAGATAATGCTGGTATATTTCTTCAATGGGTAGCGTATATCATTGGAAATAAACCCAAACAGATCTGGGAGAACATTGACAATTGATTGCAGGACCATTGATGAAATCTGACTATTTGAGAAAATGGTATTTTACACGCAGCAGCACTTGTGTGCATCAAGCCAACAAGTTATCATAAGGTCTCCTCATTTAATTGGTTCATGGTCACGAACCTAGTAACTCCCATCTTCGGACCGTTGGTTGTACAAGTATAAAATGCTCCACCACAGCATAATAAAGCTGGTCCTTAAAGAAGGTTGGGAATAGATGTTGGGTATAAAAATCTCCATCAATTACAACGATTATTGAAACTATTGACTAAAAGATTGTAGATTCATTTATAGCAAGATTTGCTTATTGTTAATTCGATATGTGTGTATACCCAACATCAGGGGGAGAAAACAAGCAGCTGGATCAAGATATTATTTAAATGCATTATCAATGTATGATTGATGATCCTCAAACAAATTAGTATGAACCTGAAGTTCAAAAGATGATTCATTTGCAGGAAATTGATATGCAATTGCCAGACACATAAAGTGACCAAATCTTATAAACCAGCTGCAAATGCTCCTGTTCAAAATAATGTTCCAGAAGAACAAGTATAGTATGCAAATGAATCTAAAGTATGCCAGAAGCATAGAATATACTCGATTCCAAAAAGAAAACAAAATTCTCGATAGAGAAAAAGGAGCAAAGAGATAATATGGCCCCAGTGAGAAAATAAGACCTCCAGTAGAGGTTCATATTAAAAGTCCTCAAGAAGAGGTTTTCTGACACAATAGAAAAAGTTCCAGAAGTAACTCAGGTACCTGAAACAAATGAGTATGATGAGTTCTCAATTACAGTGTCAGAAATAAGATGGAACCGACGTGAAATAACCATCGACGGAATACTTATTTTTATTTATAATATAGCGCTAAATAAAATGAGGATCATGAACCTACATTTGGCGAATGTAGGTGCAGTATGATTGGCCAAAATAGAGAAACATGATTAAAGGCTGTGTTAGACTCGCATGAAGCGAGAAATTTCCGGGCCTGTAGTCCGTACACCTGAAGGTGTAAAATTCAATTGGTCATAAAAGGGTATTTGTGCGGAAAGAAATAAATAATGAGATATAAAGCACTGTTCGTGGCACAAAGTTTTTACCGAAAAGACCAGGTATTCATTATGAGGAGATATGCTCCCCTGTGGTGGTTGCAATTATTTGGTAAGTCTGGCAGTATATGAAAAGTATTAGAAATGCATCTAACGAATGCTATTACAGCCTATTATTATGGATCCATAAGTCATGATATATACATAAAGATCCCTGAAGGATCCAAGTTGCCTGAAGCAACTAATTCCCGGGAAATTACAAAACAGAACTGAATTGATCTTTACATAATTTAAATCATTTTGAGTATGGATAAACTTATTTATGATTGGAACTCCCGAAGAAGCTTCCAGATACCGTGCTATTAGATTGGTCCTGGAGTACCCTGTTGAAGTGCAATATGTATTGCTAAGAAAATAAAGCATGAAGCTTTTGACTTAAGCCTATTGGCAAGATATGAATTTGCTCTTATCTTCGGGATATAAAAAATGTGGTGTCAGGTTAATCCTGTAAGCCCGAATAAAGAAGAGTTGGTTTTTTTGCAGATGCAGATCCTCACTTGATCCACAAAAAGCACAGCCGAACATCTGCCACAACATTATACACGAAATTGCTGTATCATTGGGACTACAAAAATGCAAGAGGGCAAGACATATGCTCCAACGACAAATTATGAAGATAATGTTGCCTACATTGTCCAATTAAAATAATGATGTATCAAAAGTGATCAGACAACACACACGTCACCAGAAGCTGACAAGGACGATTGGCACACAACGACATCAAAGAAATCAACGAAGGCTAAAATGAGGGAGAGTAGAATACACACTGCACTCTTTTTTTCCTTCACCAAGTTTTTATCCCAATGGCTTTTTCTTGGTAAGGTTTTTAATGAGGCAGTTTTTCCCCTAGCGTATTCTACCTAATGTATAATGACATCCAAGGGGGAGTGTTGTAAAACGTGGGTTTTATGGATGTAATTATCTCCACCTAACACGATATTATTGTATATTTAAATGAATGAAAAGAAATGAAAAGTGAGCAGAGCTAAACTGAGCTCATCTCTGCAAATCGTCTCCTTCCCCCATCCCTCCATTTTTCTCTTCACCAAAAACTACTCATTAACAAGTTATTTACAACAAACTGACTATTTTTCTTAAGGGATAATTAAAAATCCATTCCTGAGATTGCAGCTCTTTGCATGCGTCTTGTGTTCCCACAATATAATAGTCACCTCAAATGTTGCATACAACGAATTTAGATATTAATCAATGTCATTATCATTATTGTATAACACACCAAAAGATTTACCGGACTTTGGTACAAAATCTAGAAAATAACCTCGTTGGCGTGGAGCAAATTGGGTTACTTTCAATAAGTCGGGATCAATCGTTACGACCAATCCACGATGATCAATAGCATAAAATTTACTGCGGATGTACTTAAATGATGGAAAACAAGCATGGGAGATGGTCTTGTGTGAAAAGAAAGTCCATTTGTCATCTCCTGTCCTCCAAACATCCAACTCACCATCAGTTTTATCCACTCCCACGACTGTAATTCGACCATCACCAGTGTTTCTATGATGCCCTGAAGCAAAATCAAGGTTACTAGGATCGAAACCCTCATTCGGCACTAGAAGACAAGAATTGTTGGATATCTCAGTTACTTTGAAGTCCAATAAGTTGATGACTTTGGTCAACACACAAGTTCCATTTCCATTATCGGCAGTAAACGCCTTTTGTGAATAGTATTCCTGATCAGTTCTAAAAAACGAGCTTCCATGCATAGAATATTGAGAGTCCACAATCCAGGGAGGGGACAATGGTTGGATGGAGTAGATAGTGAATGTCTCATGGCTGATATTACAGACTTCGTTGGAAAACATCAGGTAGGGAATATTGATAGATGGGAAGGATGTAAGGGCAGGAGGGGAGTAGAAGACTTCCATGAGCGGCAAACGCTCCAGAATCAGAGTGTGTGAAGACAATTGCTTCTCTGAGGAGACAAGAAAAAAAGACATGACAAAGGAGTGGAGAGATTTAAATAGATAATAGAGAGGGACAAAAATGTACGACCAAGAGTCAAGTAGTTGCATAGGAAATTGAGCGAGAATTATGAGATTTTATCAAACTACGCCAAAGACGCTTGGGAGATTGCATGCGAAGTTCTTGAAAAATTTTAAAAACTTATTAGTATGATTTAATTAAAGGGTGATCATTTTCCTTATGCGTTCAAAGATGGTCGTACATTTCGTCTCACTGTGAACTGTGTGCAAGTAACATGGGGATGGATTGTGAAGTTAAGGAAGCCATGTGGTAGATGGATAGAGGAGGATCGGGATATTATGGAGCACATATGGGAATTCTACAACTCTCTTTTCACCAGTCAGCTCGTGGGCCAAGTGGATGACTTGGTTACAATGGCTATAGGCAAAAGGATTACTGAACAGATGAATGCAAGGCTTACAGCACCAGTCATAGAATCTGAAATTAGAGATGCCATCTTCCAGATGGATGGGCTGAAAGCACCAGGACCAGATGGATTCCCAGGAGTTTTTTTCCATGAGAACTGGGAAATTGTGAAGAATGATATTTTTGCAGCCGTTAAAAGTTTCTTTGAAAACGGTTTTTTATTGCAGGACTTTAACCAGACTGAAATTATCCTGATTCCCAAATGTCAGTATCCAGAGAATATTGGTCAATACCGACCAATAAGTCTATGCAACTTCGTATATAAAGCCATCTCAAAGATCCTTGCAAGCCGACTCAAGCCGATCTTATCAGAACTTTTCTCGGAGGAACAGGCCGCTTTCATCCGAGGAAGGGCAATCCAAGACAACATCTTGATTGCTCATGAAATTTTCCATGGTTTAAGACAAGCGAAGTCAAAAAACAGTTTCCACATGGCAATTAAAGTAGATATGCAGAAAGCATATGACCGAGTGGAATGGCCATTCCTTGCCTTAATCATGGGTAAATGGGGATTTTGCGACAAGTGGATCCAGTGGGTGATGAATTGCATATCTACGGTGCAATACAGAATTCTTGTGAATGGAGGAAAAACTGTAGCTATTACACCTTTTAGAGGCCTTCGACAAAGGGGATCCTTTGTCCCCTTTTCCTTTCATCTTGATCTCCGAAGTCCTTTCTAGTATGCTAAAGCAAGCGCAAGAGGAGGGAGCACTGTAGGGTTTTCAAATAAAACATGCTAATGAGATGCCACATTAACTAATTTGTGATTAAGCTGAGTTGGGGACCAAATTAAGCTTTTCAACCGAGCAAGGGGATGTAGTTAATCGTTATTTGGGTAAGGGGACCTTTCTTATATTTAGCTAAAGTAAAGGGACCATTCGTATTTTTAACCGAATTTTTTACAGTGCAGAATGTGTGTGGAAAGTTTCTTTCTTCTTTTTCTTTTCTATCGAATTTATGTTGGAAAGTGACATGCATTGTGGGAAACGTTGGTTAAAACGGTCACCGACAACCCATTGGTTGTTATTGCACAATTATGTCCAATATTGTCCACAGTAATAACTAATCAAAGAATACAACAATTAAAAAAAAAGGATACAATACAAAGGAGGAGACCGGTATAACTACTAGTTTATGGAATATAGGCATTCAAATATTACAAACTAAATGCATGCAGAAATGTCTAACACACAAAGTCTAACAGGAAAAAAAAAATGTAATCTTTATGTTACAAACAATTGCACTGTAATGTAGTACTTCACGACGAATCTAATCTTTTTAAATTTTTCATCTCTAACCTTTTTTTTTTAAAATATAGCACGGATTCGGAAATCTTTTCAGGAGTTCCAATAATTATTTAGATCACAAAAATAATGAGAACTTCACATAAAGATCTAAATCATAAACATAAGCAACAATAATAATAAATTGACACATATACTGTTTAAATAAAATACATAGAACATATATGTAAGAATGACTATACTACACATATCCAAATTGGCTCAAATCATATAAAGATCAATTTAGTTTAATTGAATATATATATCCCGGGAACTAGTTGCTTCAGGCAACATGATTCCTTCAAGGATTCTCACGTATATGTCATAACTTATGGATCCATATAAATAGGCTGTAACTGCATCCACTAAACGCATTTCTAATTTTTCATGTATTGCCAGACTTATCAAATACTGAAAAGTAATTGCATCCACTACAAGGGACTATATCTCCGCATAATTACTACCAGGTCGTTGGGTAAAACATTGTGCGGCAAGTCATGCTTTTATGTCTCAGTATTAAATTTTATTTTCGCACAAATACCCATTTATAATCGACCAGTTTTACACCATCAGGTGTACGGGCTACAGGTCCAAAGAACTTCTAGCTTCACAAGCGAGTCTAACACAGCCTTAATTACGTCTCTCCAAATTGGTTAATCATTTCTGCGCCTACACTCATCAATAGTTGTAGGTTCGTGATCCTCATTTTTTTCATAATATTTAGCGCTATATTATGTGCAAAAATTCCGTCGACGGTTATTGCACATCGGTTCCTTCTTGTTCCTGACACAGTATAATTGATCGATATCTCATCATTTTCATTTATTTCAGGTACCTGAGTTACTTCTGGAACTTTATCAATTGTGTCAGGAACCTCTTCTCGAGGATTTTTCTCTTCTTGAGGATTTTCAATTTGAACCTCTACTGGAGGTCTTATTTTTTCATTGGGGTCATCTTGTATCTTTCCTCTTTTTTCTCTATCAAGAATTTTAATCTTTGGAACAGAGTGATATTCCACGCTTCTGGCGTACTCTAGATTCATTTGCATTCTTCGATTGCTCTTCAGGAACATCAATTTGAACAAGAGCATTTGCAGATGGTATATAAAATTTTGTCACTATATTTACATCAATAAATATGTCTGGAAATTGATTTATCAAATGTTACAATTGAATCACCTTTTGAACTTCAGGTTCACACTAATTTGTTCGAGGATCAAAAACTAGATATTGATATAGCATTTCAATAATCTCTTGATCTAGCTGCTTATTTTCTCCCCCTAATATTGGATAAACACTTTCATCAAATTGATAATAAATAAATCTTACTGTAGATAAATCTCCATTATATTCAACTGATGAAGATTCATAACCAACTTATATTCCCAATATTCTTTGAGCATCCACTTTAGCTCCTTGTGGTGGAGCAATTAGTACATAACCAAAGGTCCGAAGATGGGAGATATTAGGTTCGTAACCATGAACCAATTGAATGGGGAGATCTTATGATAACTTGTTGGCATGATGCGCACAAGTACTGCTGCATGTAAAATAGCATATTCCCAAGTAGTAATAGGGAGCTTATTTCTCATCTACAATGGTCTTGCAATCAATTAGAAATATCCAATAAATGATTCACCCAGATCATTTTGGGTATGAACATGAGCTACAGGATGTTCAACCAATATTTCCAATAATATACATTAACAGGCAATCATGCTATATGAGAATGTATATGTATGCATATTATACCATGACAGATCTTATGAACAAACAGGCAATCATGCAATCACAGTTACGTCCCTAATGACCTACTGCCTGCTCCGCTACCAAAATTAAGCGCCCCGACCCGTATTTACCGAACACAGTAAACACGTGCCGAAACTATTCTTATTGATAGAACAGACAGTACATAGCAGTCATAATACTACGTAGTAAATCCAAATACAGCAGAAATTCCGAGACAACATCCGTCACCTGTACTTGGGGACCATTATTCAATCCACACACACTAGCTCAACAACTGCAGCAGAAAGTATTCAACAACAACAAAGGCAGAGCAGCCTCAAACACATATGACAAAAGCATCAGCCACAGGGGCAAGTGAAACACAGCAACATGTATATAACACAGCAGCGGAGCTATATCCGGAGTCAGGTGGAGAAGAAAGCAGCAGCCATCGAACGTCGTACCTGAACTACGAAACAACTTAACCTACGGGATGAAACCCCGCAGGCGAGGGGTGAGTCCGAAACGCTCACCGGTGCATTTAAGCACAATCATGGATAAACAGTAATATGCAGGCAATCGTAATACTGTAAAGAAATCACAGGCAAAACAAAAGCACATCTCAAACAAGACTGAGTCAAGGCTAAAAGAATATCTTTTATTATTACCAATTTTATCTTCTAGGCCCCGTCACTGGACAAGCTAGGGTCGTACCAGGTTATCAATTAGTTCCAGATGCCAGGTCAAAGAGAACAAACCAAACCATACCAAACCTTACCATACCGAGACCACGTCCTAAAATATCAAACCATATCGGGTTCAACAACCCAAAATAACCATACCGGGTTCAACAACCCAAGAACAACCATAGCGGGACCACGTCCCAAAATATCAAACCATACCGGGTTCAACAACCCAAAACAACCATACCGGGACCAAGTCCCAAAAATATCATACCGGGTATAACAACCTAACCGAACCGGGATAAACATCCCCAAACCAAGTAACCGACCATAGCATCCTAAAATTAATTTTCAAACCATCTGGTCGTACCACTACTTTCCACGTGACAATTAAATCATCATCTCAAATTCACTTTCCACTTTCCATTTCCTTTATCCATTATCCATTTCTCAATATTCCACTGTTAATAGTCCAACCTCAATCTCAACACAATATTCAAGAACCAATAACACAGTCCAACAACCATAACAGCAATAACCATAGCAGTCAAATAACCAACAATGACCATCTCAACAATTCAATCAAACAACAAAGCACACAAAGTATTACAGGCACATATCAAGGGTTATCCATCCTCACCTTGGCCGATTATCAGTTTTGGAAATGTCCAACAGATTCTAAGTCCGGTTCCTCCGGTAACTGCTCGTTATCAACTCCTATATCAATTAAATAATATATGCACAAATAAGATGATATGCAGATGCCAGACTAATACTGTGGGCCGTAAAATAAAATACTGATCCAACTCGGTTACTGCCTCGGGTTATTTCTCCATTATTATCATCATTCACCATTTATTATCCATGTGTCAAAAATAATATACTATACTTATACCCTGGTTATTATTCTGGTATTTTATTACCTTGATAATACCCTTTCCAAAATCATTTTCTCAAAATAACTATTATATACCATATATATTATTTCCCCAAAATCATATTTTCTAAAAATATAAACCTTATTATCATTATTTTTCCATTTTTTCCACTTTTTCAGATTTTATTTTTTTTTTAATTTCGGACTGGGCCAAATAGTACTAGCCCAGCCTACCATCAACCCAATTGGTCAGCCCATGGTCCAAGCATAGAGCCCAGACCAAGGCATGAGCCACATGCCCACGCCAAGACCAGGCCCGCACCAACCATCCAGCCCATCAACTACACAGCCCAGGCGCGCGTCTGGGTCAACCCTGACCCAGAGCCACGACCCGCTGTGTGTAATGGGTCGAGCACACATCCGGGTTGCCTTCAACCCGTGGATGGCTCACCTCAGGTCTCTGCAGGCGGCGACGAACGGCGATGCAGCGAGCACAGCGGATGGCGAGGCGATTTTTTCGGTGACGAGGAAGGCAACGCGGAAGAGGAGGAGGCGCGGCGGAGTCGCGGTGCAACTGCGGTGGTCGAAGCAAGCAAGAGGAGGGGCAGCCCGTCGGGTTCACAGCGGGCGACGGATTCGGGCGGCGAAAGTTGCGTCAGGTCGGCGACGCTGCAAGGAAGACGATGGCGGGGGTGGTGGACTGTGAGGCGGCGCGGTTCACTAACGTGTGAACAGTGGCAGGGGAGGTGAGGAAGGCGATGGGTGAGGTGGTGATGACGTGGCGATTTCTGGTTGGTGGATGGCGTTTTATTTTATTTTTCTTTCTCTTTTTATTGGTTTTGATTGGTTTTGTGTGTGTAGATTTGCAGAAATGAAAACGAGGAAGAAAGCTGGAGTTGTGTGTGTTTACAAGAGATGGTGGTGTGCATGGAAGTAGATGAAGTAAGGTTTAAATAGGCATTCAAAATACTGGTAAGTCACGGGCAACACAAGAGAAGGCGACTGAATAATTGAGCTGCCTCTATTATGTAGTACTATGCTGCATGTGAAGTGTGACCTGCTTGGACCAGAAAATATTCAATATACCCCTTAACTTTATTTCTGGTCCGTTAACTCGAGGATAAACCCGGCTTTACTGAAGATTCCTGGATCCGAAAAATCCCAACTTTGGTCCGTAAAATCCGCAGAAAAATCTCGAACGTGGGACAAGGCTCGGTTTCGGAATCCAATGCTCGAGTTACCATAAATTAATTACCGAAGACTAATTTTAAATGGTAAATCACTATAAAATAACTTAAACTGTCCAGGTAAAAATGAAATTTTTACCGGGGCTGTTACAGAGAGAGAATGGAAGAGAGATAAAAATGATTAATCTAATAAGATAAAATCAAAGGTATATTAGGTAATGAAGATGATAGTAGGATTAGGACAAGTAGAATTATCGAAGATAATTAGCCGAAGAGATGATTCCAAGTAGAAGTTTGGTGTAAGGGTAAAATATTTTACCGAAGATAAATTCGGATATGGTAAAATTAAATTTTACTAGATGGTAACAATAACATTCACATAATTTATTTACAACATGTGTGCTCCGACAAATAAAATTTTTAAACATATACAGATGTTGGAATTTCAGGCTCTATTGGCTGCAGACAGACGAGGGGCTGCGCTGTGGGACTGGGTTCTGTGCATTTTTCCCATGCACAGTAACTGAAACGACAGCGTTATGTTTTTTCTTTTAACCCACTCAAGGGGTCGCTGTAAAGCCATTTAGTTCGCAGCCGCCGATAAACTACATCGTTTCAACAAGGTTGGTTTGGGTTTAGGGTCGGTCCTGGGTGGGTTTCCGGGTCGGTTCGATAATAAAAAATATTATTTCTGACAGATAGAGCCCACTGGATCTGTGGGGACCAAATTAAGCTTTTCAACCGAGCAAGGGGATGTAGTTAATCGTTATTTGGGTAAGGGGACCTTTCTTATATTTAGCTAAAGTAAAGGGACCATTCGTATTTTTAACCGAATTTTTTACAGTGCAGAATGTGTGTGGAAAGTTTCTTTCTTCTTTTTCTTTTCTATCGAATTTATGTTGGAAAGTGACATGCATTGTGGGAAACGTTGGTTAAAACGGTCACCGACAACCCATTGGTTGTTATTGCACAATTATGTCCAATATTGTCCACAGTAATAACTAATCAAAGAATACAACAATTAAAAAAAAAGGATACAATACAAAGGAGGAGACCGGTATAACTACTAGTTTATGGAATATAGGCATTCAAATATTACAAACTAAATGCATGCAGTTTGACAAAAAAAAAAAGCCTAAATGCATGCAGAAATGTCTAACAGTAGCAGAACAAAGTCCAACAAGCGAGAGGTAATTTCGCAGTCAAGTACAGGATCTCCGTTGATCGTTTAGTCTTAATCTTGAGTGCGCTCAATTGGGCCAAGCCAGAAGCACAGCCTGAACCACATAAAGCTTAATTTGCTTCTAAGCCTTTAAGTTGGTATTTCAAAGCCTTTTTGTTGGCAATAAGAAGTTGGTACTCCAAGTTTTGGCTATGGTTGAACTTTGGGATCATAAATATAAAGATAGTAGAAATTCTAATCCATGCTGTTATATTGGAAACAACCTCATCTTAGAATTGTCTTTAATTATATTCCAAAGCTTAACTATAATAAATGCTTACTAGGCCGGAGTTGCTCTTGGTCTAGTTTTCTAAGAATGTGGGAGTTTTAAGTCCTTAGACAAATAGTCCAACTCCATTCCTGCTTAAATCCAGTCCAGTGGACTCCACATTTTCCTTCTCATTACTACATGGCACATCTTTTTGTTTCTACCATTGTCTTCTTGTAGCTTAGTCCTGCATGGTGACTAGCTTGTTATTTTTTTTTTTTGTATTTTCTGATGTAGTATCAATAAAGTGAATAACATAACTGGTACCAAAAAACAGTGTAACCTTTTTGCTTTCGCACTGCTATTTTATTAGATGATAGGCATTAGCTGTATATTAGTTATGTAATCATAACATATTATGTCATTAAAAGTCTATACTGTATGAAACACTTGTATTCTAACTCAATATATACAACAGAGGATCGTCACATTAGGGCATCCTGGTATTCACTCTTTACATGGTAGCGGAGCAGGTGTTCGTTATTTGATTCATGTTATACCTCTTATTCTTTCTTATTTTCTCCTATCTCTCTGTCATGTCTACCGAGCCTTCCACCCTTTCTGATTATCTTTCTTCTTCCTCTTCTTCTGCTACTTCTGTTATGGTTTCCAATGCTACTCCTGTTCACTCTGTTCTCAGCGTGAGCAATATTCGAAATTATGTCCCTGCTAGGCTAGACTTCAGTAACTTTCTAGTGTGGCAAAGTCTCCTTTATATTGTGTTCCATTCTCATCAGGTTTTGGAACATATAGATGGAACTGGTGTGCAGCCAGGCGCGTTTCTCCCTTCTGCCACCCCTGACGCACCGCCTACACCCAACCCTTTATACACCCAATGGCAACAAATCAATAGTACCTTAGTGACTTGGATTTATGCCACCATTAGCCCAGGTCTTTTAAAACATGTTGTTCGCCCTGGAACTTTTCCAACTGCGCGTGAGGTATGGTTATCGGTTGAACAACTTTTCCATGATCATGTTCAAGCCCAATATATGGAGTATAGGTATGCTTTCGTTAATTCTAAGAAAGGCACTCAGTCCATGTCTGATTACCTTCATTGTTAGTATGTGGGCTGAAAAGAAAAAAAAAATTAGTCAGGAAGTGTTGGTGTCAAACTTTGAATGTTAAATTCAAAGTTTGGCAGCCAACAAATCAACGCACACACTTTTGGAAAATCATCACACCCAAATGCCTATAAATACAGACTTGAGCATGCATTGTAGATCATCCCACGTAGAAATAAAAAGAAGAGAAGAAGAGTGGGAGAGAGAGGAAGGAGAGAAGAGAATAGGAAGAAAAATATATCCAATATTTTTCTTAGTCTCCTAGATTTTATTGAAAGGTTCTTTTGCACTAATATTTATATTAGTGGAAGTTTTGAAGATCGTGGACGTAGGCAAGATTAAGGCCGAACCACGTTAAATTCTTTGTGTCTCCTTTTATTTTTCGCGAATATTTTGTAGTTTTTTCCCCAACAACTGGTAGCGGAGCACGAGTTCGATAAAGGTTCGCGATGGCAGTTTCAGGCACAAAGTTTGAGGTGGAGCAGTTTGATGGCAAGAAGGATTTTAGTCTCTGGCAAAGCAATATTAAAGATCTTGTGGTGCAGCAGGGGCTGATGAAGACGCTCTTTGGCAAGGAGAAGAAGCCAAAGGACATGAAAGATGAAGATTGGGAGGAGCTCGAGCACCGAGCTGTCAGTACCATCAGATTGACTCTTGCGCCAGATGTGAAGTACAGTGTCATGGACGAGACAAGCCCGGTGGAGCTGATGAAGAAATTAGAAGATATCTACATGTCGAAGTCACCTACAAACCTGTTGTTCATGAAGAAGGAGTTGTACCAGTTAAAGATGCAGCATGGTACATATGTAGTAGATCACATCAATCGATTTAATAAATTGATTAAGGAGTTGGCTAGCATTGATATGACCTATGAAGAAGAGGATAAGGCCCTGATGTTGTTGATGTCTCTTCCACATTCATATGATAATTTGAGGAATTCATTGTGTGATGGGAAGCAGTCTCTTTTAGTTGTATATGTGACAACAGTGCTAATGGAGAATTTTAAGTTGAACCAGTCTAGTAGCGGTATAAATGAAGATATTGCTGTAGCAGAAGTTAACCAGTAAGTATCCGGTTCATGCAATTGACAATCAAAAGCACAAAATGCAACATGTATGCGCAGCGGAAATACCGGATACACATGGAGGATCCATGTGAAGGGAACTAAACCGAATAACAATTTTCATACCTGTAGCGGTTGAGGTCTTTCACCCAACTGTAGAACCGAATCAGCTAGAGCCAGACAAAAGCCTCGCCCCTCTACGATATCCACACGAGCCGCTGTAACCGGTTGAAGAACGTCTCACGACTTCAACCCGAGCTCTCCCGAACTGGTGTGCTAGCAACAGGTTTCCGGGAGCTTTTGTGTGTGGTATTTTTCTCTCAATTTTCAGACCACTCAAGAACTCTTCTCAAGCTTTGAAAATTCTCTCAAGAACAAGTGTGTGTGAGGAAGAAGATGAGCAATAGTGATCTGATCACTCAACCCACAAAGGCATAATGCATTAGTGGAGTTAATGGCCAACATGGTGGTCTACTAAGCAACATGATCATGTCTCCACATGATCATATTTCTCACTAAGCATTATCAACACAACTCAGCATATTTTGGTTCAAAAATCTGACATTTAGTGAACCAAATCAGCCCAAAAACGACCACGGTCCAACCACACCTTGGTTCAACCATAGTCCATCCACGGTTCAACCACCTGCTCGAATCAACGGCTGTATGTGTGTGACCCTGTAGGCACTTGTACGTCCGGAAATAATTGTAAAATCTCATTTTACAATTATAAGCAAAGAGCAGCGTCTAGCAACACATCATTGCCACCCGAACGACAAGATCAATACTGATTCCACGTGCCTCGAAACATGTCATCGTCCCTTCGTCCCATTATCAAGATTAAACCGAGACATGGAATATGTCAATCTCGTATATGTTTAATCTCGGTTTCTTGATCCTCGAGTTAACTGTGTAAAACTGATACCAATGATATCACCATATCATAATCCGAGCACGGCCGTGCATTTACAGTTCAACTCTATCAAGAAAACATCCGATAATATACCCGTTATATGGGTTGGACGAATCCCCTATGGATCATACAAAACCCACTTCACACTCATCATATACCCAATGATTACCCTTACGTCTATCCAGTTACAGATGACCAGGAATAATATCAAAGCATATGACTCACATGTTGGGAACCTTGATGATCACAGGTCTAAGGACAATACATTATAAGAACCGCTATCGACAAAACATATAATGTTCCATGTAGCATTCTTATGTGGGTCAGTCCAGTCCACAAGTTCTCCAACTTGTACCCGTATGTAGAATTCATATCACATATGCAGTTGTCAACATACGCTAGTCTTAATTTATTATTACAACCTATCCATAATAATAATCGACTAGGGACAATTTAAGAATGTGAAATATTCTAGGGTTATAAGTATGTGCAAGCGTTTATCTCATAAACGATACTTATTGGAATAACCTTAATGCGTATACATGACTACAAATAATCATCCATGATTGGCTTTTGGGCATATTACACTAACAATCTCCCACTTGCACTAAAGCCAATCATCCATATATCTCATATATGTGGATCTAGCATGACCATCATGCTTCCGCTGCGTGAGAAGATTAGACAATAGATCTCCTACTTTGTTCCCAAAAGGAACTATACAAAGCCTCAGTTGTAGAGTCGGCTACTGTCTCTTGCTTGGAACTCTTCCAGCGTACAGTACCTTGCTTGGAACTCTTCCAGCACACATTACCACTTCCAAGACAAAACACCTAACCTAACTGCGATCTAAAATCACCCCTATCGGTTTGGAAGCTAGCATCTGTGTAACCCTTTACAACGAGCTCATCCACGCTTCCGTAAACCAGGAATGCATCCTTAGTCCTTCTCAAGTACTTAAGGATGTTCTTTACCACTGTCCAGTGACACTCACCGGGATCAGCTTGGTATCTGCTTGTGACACTCAAAGCATAGGCGACATCCGGTCTAGTACATAACATGGCATACATGATAGATCCTACTGCCGAAGCATAAAGAATCTTACTCATCTGCTCTCTCTCCTTAGATGCACTAGGACATTAATTCTTTGAGAGAGATATGCCATGTGACAAGGGCAAGAATTCTTTCTTGGAATCTTGCACGCTAAACCCTTTTAGCACCTTGTCAATATACGTACTCTGACTTAGCCCGAGAAGCCTTTTCGATCTATCTCTATAGATCCTTATACCTAACACTTAGGCAGCTTCTCCTAAGTCCTTCATCGAGAAATTCTTTCCTAACTAAGTCTTCACGGACTGTAGTGTCAGAATGTCATTCCCAATGAGCAAGATGTCGTCAACATACAACAACAAGAAAACAATGGTGCTCCCACTAACCTTCTTGTAAACACATGGTTCATCTTCGTTCTTGATGAAACCAAACTCTTTGATTACATCATTAAAACGAAGATTTCAACTCCTAGAAGCTTGCTTCAATCCATAAATGGATCTCTGCAACTTGCATACCATATTAGCATACTTTGGATCGACAAAACCTTCTTGTTGTGTCAAGTACACATCCTCTAAAATTTCCTTTAAGGAAAGCGGTTTTGACATCCATTTGCCATATCTCATATGACCATGGTATGCGGCTATAGCCAATAGAATCCGGATGGATTTAACCATGGCAACCGGTGAGAAATTTTCATCATAGTCAATACCATGAACTTGCTTGAAACCTTTCGCAACCAATTGCCCTTTATAGGTAATCACATTACCATCCATGTCGGTCTTTCTCTTAAAGACCCATTTGCACCCAATGGGTTTTACCCCTTCGGGTGGATCAACCAAGGTCCATACCTTGTTTTGATACATGGATTCCATTTCCGAATTCATGGCCTCTAGCCACTTCTCAGAGTCCGGACCCATAATGGCCTGCTGATAGGAAGTGGGCTCATCCTCATCTATGAGCATCACGTCTCCAGCATGAGTCATGAGAAATCCATATCTCTCAGGCTCATACCGAGTCCTATCCGACCTACGCGGTCCATGTGTTACAGGCACAAGAATCTCGTCCACAACTTCTTGTGGTTCCTGCCCTTGTTCCATCTCAGCCTCTATCTCTCGAACTTCTTCGAGTTCTACTTTCCTCCCACTAATTCTTCTAGAAATAAATTCCCTTTCTAGAAAAATAGTAGTCCGAGCCACAAACACTTTGTGCTCTAAAGGATTATAGAAATAATACCCTTTCGTTTCCTTAGGGTATCCTATAAAAAGGCACTTGTCGGATTTAGGGCCGAGTTTATCCGAAGCTTCACGTCTTACGTAAGCCTCACAACCCCAAATTCTCATAAAAGACAAATTGGGACGCTTCCCAGTCCATATCTCATATGGTGTTTTTTCGACGGAATTAGATGGAATACGGTTTAGTGTAAAAGCTGCACTCAATAATGCATGTCCCCAAAACGAAGGAGGAAGGTCAGCTTGACTCATCATCGAACGTACCATGTCCAACAAGGTTCTATTCCTCCTTTCGGATACACCATTCCATTGAGGCGTACCCGGCGGAGTGAGCTGTGATACTATACCACACTCCTTTAGATGATCAAGGAATTCTCGGTCTAAGTATTCACCTCCTCGATCTGATCGAAGCATCTTAATACTTTTATCGAGTTGATTTTGTACTTCATTCTTGAATTCTTTGAACTTTTCAAAGGATTCTGACTTGTGTCTCATTAGGTACACATAGCCATATTTACTGAAATCGTCAGTAAATGTAATGAAGTATGAAAAACCACCTCTAGCCTGTATAGACATAGGTCCGCATACATCACTATGTATAAGACCTAATAAGTCCGATGCTCTCTCACCTTTACCGGTAAAAGGAGCCTTCGTCATTTTGCCTAACAAACACGACTCACACGTCTCAAATAATTCATAATCAAATGAGTCTAAAATTCCATCCTTATGGAGTTTTAGAAATACGAGTCTTATTTATATGGCCCAAACGACTATGCCAAAGATAGGTTTCACTAGAATCATTCATTCTAACCTTCTTCGTATTAACGTTATAGACAGGCGTTTCTAGGTTTAGAACATACAAACCATCGTTTTAAAGCACCACCATAATAATTTTTTCATTGAAATAAATAGAACAACAATTGTTCTTTATTACAAATGAAAAGCCTTTCTTGTCCATACAAGACACAGAAATCAAATTCCTGCTTATGGTAGCTACATAATAACAATTGTCCAGTTCCAAAACTAAACCACTCGGTAAGGATAGAAAGTAAGTTCCTACGGCTAATGCAGCAACTCTTACTCCATTTCCCACACATAGGTCTATCTCACCCTTAGCCAATCTCCTACTCTTTCTCAGTTCCTTCACATTTCCACAAATGTGAGAACCACATCCGGTATCTAGTACCCATGATGCAGAGGTAGAGATATTAGCCTCTATAACAAAATACCTGAAGCGGAAGTCTCACTTCCCTTCTGCTTCTTTACCTCTTCAAGGTAAACAGGGCAATTGCGCTTCCTATGGACGGACTCTTCCATCCTGCATTGGAACAACGCCTTAGAGGTCTCATACCTCTCATGCCTTGCTTGCTCCTCAAAGAGCATCTTAAGGTGTTCGATCATATCGAACGCCCTCATTTTCTCATGTTGCTTCTGAAGCTCAGAGTCCATGGTTATCAGCATAAGGCATGATGCATCTAATGCATCATCAAGATGCTTCTTGTAAGCATCCCTTTCTGCCCTAGGAGCACTAGGCGCCGGTTCACTTGGAACCGGCCCTTCGAGGACATACAATTTCTTTTCTTGTTTGAGGACAATCCTCAAGTTACGATACCATTTCAGGAAGTTATTCCCGTTTAACTTTTCCTTCTCAAGGACCGATCGCAGTGACAATGTGCTAGTGTTTAGTGCCATGGATACTCTACAACAATGATCAACTCACACAAATAAGAGTCATGCATACAAATACATTTAACAAGGAATTCTATTAAATGTGCTCCTACTACATAAATCAAGACAATTATATAAGTAGGCCAAGATCCATATTTCACTACAACATATGTCAGCTTTGGCTGATCGCATATATCAATAGTTATTTAGGTAGACAACTCTTGTCAATTACATCTCATGTAACTCTTGGATAGTTGAGTGAACAACACTTTGTCCATATCTATCTCATAGACATTACTCAACCCTTGCCTCTAAGTCCTTAATCCTATTAAGATGACTTAGTTAAGTCCAAACCCACAATAAGCAGTCGAGATATTACAATTATCCACTCGCACCTTGCTAGGATAAACATAGGCACCTTGCTTTGGCAAAACCTACCTAGTGTTGATCTAAGCAATGATGAGTGCTTATCATGGAAGGCAACTAAGAACTTAATATTTTCATCAACATATAATTCCTACACATCACATGCTTGTTCTTGATAAATCATACATTGATGTCATGTAAGTTTGAAAAACAAAATACATGATAACATCGATGTTACCATTTGGAACATCGATGTTGTGACAATCAAATTGTCCCAACTCTTTGGCAGTAGCTCAATAACATCGATGTTGGACATTACAACATTGATGTTGTGAGAACTCGAGCTCCAAATAATTTTGGCAGTAGCTCCATAGCATCGATGTTTAACTTGAACATCGATGTTTTGTGAATCTGATTCTCCCAACTACTTGGCAGCACTTAGTATTTCGGCCATATCTAGAGCTGTAGAGCTCGGATTTGTGAATCTTGGTGTCCCTGGAAGGCTAAGAAGTAGGGCTATAACTTTGCTGTTCAGGCCAGACACCAATTCGGCCTCCTTCGGCCTCGAATTTGCAGTTGAAGTTACTGGGTTCCACAACATCGATGATGAACCCTTCAACATCGATGTTTGGAGTTTGCGAATCTGCAAAACATCGATGTTGACACTCAAACATTGATGTTGGAGGTTGTAGAATGCATAGAACATCGATGTTAACACTTAAACATCGATGTTTGAGTACCTGAACTTCAAATCATTTGGCAGTAGCTCAAGAACATCGATGTTGAACACTTAAACATCGATGTTTTGAGTACTTGAAAGTTTAAGATTGTGGCAGGAGCATTATAACATCGATGTTTAACATTTAAACATCGATGTTTGGGTTCTGGAACTCAAGAACATCGATGTTGACACTTAAACATCGATGTTGTTGGAGCTCTGGAACTCAAACCAATTTGGCCGAGCTCAAATAACATCGATGTTCAACTCTTAAACATCGATGTTTTGTGAGTTCTGCCAAGGCCTCTTCATGCTCAACATCGATGTTATTTTGATTCGGCCAAAACCAGCCTACTTAGAACATCGATGTTGTCAACACAACATCGATGTTAATTCGGCTCTGCAAAGGCTAATCAACACATGAACCTCGATGTTAGTCCTACCAACATCGATGTTCTGGGCCTGCGGAACTTGAACTACAATCGTTCAAAACACAAACCAACATTCGGTTTTTCCTAGTCGAACTCCTTCGACTTACTGCCAAGAACTCCTTGAATGATATCACATACCAATCAAGTCCTCTTTGTCAAAACTCTTTTGACAAACACCAACATCAATACATATATCACATATACATAATTGAAAACAACATATCACATATGCCTAGCATATTCAAGCTATATCACATATAACATATGAACACACACAAAAATTCGGTTTAGGACTTCACAAGTTGCTCCGCTACCACTGTAAGTATCCGGTTCATGCAATTGACAATCAAAAGCACAAAATACAACATGTATGCGCAGCGGAAATACCAGATACACATGGAGGATCCATGTGAAGGGAACTAAACCGAATAACAATTTTCATAACTGTAACGGTTGAGGTCTTTCACCCAACTGTAGAACCGAATCAGCTAGAGCCAGAAAAAAGCCTCGCCCCTCTACGGTATCCACACAAACCGCTGTAACTGGTTGAAGAACGTCTCACGACTTCAACCCGAGCTCTCCCGAACTGGTGTGCTAGCAACAGGTTTCCGGGAGCTTTTGTGTGTGGTGTTTTTCTCTCAATTTTCAGACCACTCAAGAACTCTTCTCAAGCTTTGAAAATTCTCTCAAGAACAAGTGTGTGTGAGGAAGAAGATGAGCAATAGTGATCTGATCACTCAACCCACAAAGGCATAATGCATTAGTGGAGTTAATGGCCAACATGGTGGTCCACTAAGCAACATGATCATGTCTCCACATAATCATGTTTCCCACTAAGTATTATCAACACAACTCAGCATGTTTTGGTTCAAAAATCTGATATTTAGTGAACCAAACCAGCCCAAAACGACCCTGGTCCAACCACGGTCCAACCGCGGTCCAACCACACCTTGGTTCAACCATGGTCCAACCACGAATCAACCACATGCTCGAATCAACGGCTGTATGTGTGTGACCCTGTAGGCACTTGTACGTCTGGCAATAATTGTAAAATCTCATTTTACAATTATAAGCAAAGAGCGGCGTCTAGCAACACATCATTGCCACCCGAACGACAAGATCAATACTGATTCCACGTGCCTCGGAACATGTCATCGTCCCTTCGTCCCATTATCAAGATTAAACCGAGACATGGAATATGTCAATCTAGTATATGTTTAATCTCGGTTTCTTGATCCACGAGTTAACTGTGTAAAACGGATACCAATGATATCACCATATCATAATCCGAGCACGGCCGTGCATTTACAGTTCAACTCTATCAAGAAACCATCCGATAATATACCCGTTATATGGGTTGGACGAATCCCCTCTGGATCATACAAAACCCACTACACACTCATCGTATACCCAATGATTACCCTTACGTCTCCAGGAATAATATCAAAGCATATGACTCACATGTTGGGAACCTTGATGATCACAGGTCTAAGGACAATACATTATAAGAACCGCTATCGACAAAACATATAACGTTCCATGTAGCGTTCTTATGTGGGACAGTCCAATCCACAAGTTCTTCAACTTGTACCCGTATGTAGAATTCATATCACATATGCAATTCTCAACATACGCTAGTCTTAATTTATTATTACAACCCATCCATAATAATAATCGACTAGGGACAATTTAAGAATGTGAAATATTCTAGGGTTATAAGTATGTGCAAGCGTTTATCTCATAAACGATACTTATTGGAATAACCTTAATGTGTATACATGACTACAAATAATCATCCATGATTGGCTTTTGGGCATATTACACTAACATAACCGTGGCAGGGGCCCGTCACGGTCTAACAGATTTGAAAAAAATTCTAGATCTGGTTCGAGAGGAAGAACAGATTATAGTGATAAGGAGTGTTACTATTGTCACAAGAAGGGGCATATCTAATTTTATTGTGAGCAGATGAAGAAGGATATGGAAGAACTGAAGAAAAATCGCAAAAATCCTGGCGAAACTGCGATTGTTGAAGATGACTCTGATGGTGATTTTTTCTTGGTACAAGAAAGTAAAGGTGATCAGACTGATGATTCATGGATTTTAGATTCTGCCTGTTCATTTCATATATGTGCAAATAAGGAGTGGTTTAGTAGTTACAACCCTTGCAGTAATGGAGAGTCAGTAGTTTTGGCAGATAATCATGAATTTAAAATTCATGGTGTTGGTAGTGTGAAAATGAAGATGCATGACGGCTTTGTGAAGACATTTGGTGATGTGAGGCACGTGCCGGAGCTTGGAAGAAATTTAATTTTCCTTGGTGACTTGATTCGAGAGGATGTGGCTATTCTTCTCGAGGTGGAGTTTTGAAAGTTACAAGAAGCGCCTTGGTAATTATGAAGGGGGAATTGATACAGAAGAACCTTTACAGGTTGATTGGTAATGCAGTGAAGAGCAGTGCAAAGATTAAGGCCTGTACAGTATCAGGCAGAAAGAAGAACATTGTTGCACCCAACAAGAGAAAGGTTGGTTTTGTAATGATGACGTGTAGTAGTGAAGATAGCTGTGCACCAGTATGTAGAAGACCAAAGCAGACTTGGGTTAAGAAGACAAAAGTTATGAAGGATGCCAAGTGCAATTCAGCCCAAGGTGGAGAATGTTAGTATGTGGGCTGAAAAAAAAAAAAAATTAGTCAGGAAGTGTTGGCGTCAAACTTTGAATGTTAAATTCAAAGTTTGGCAGCCAACAAATCAACGCACACACTTTTTGAAAATCATCACACCCAAATGCCTATAAATACAGGCTTAAGCATGCATTATAGATCATCCTACGGAGAAATAAAAAGAAGAGAAGAAGACTGGGAGAGAGAGGAAGGAGAGAAGGGAATAGGAAGAAAAATATATCCAATATTTTTCTTAGTCTCCTAGATTTTATTGAGAGGTTCTTTTGCACTAATATTTATATTAGTGGAAGTTTTGAAGATCGTGGACGTAGGCAAGATTAAGGCCGAACCACATTAAATTCTTTGTGTCTCCTTTTATTTTTCGCGAATCTTTTGTAGTTTTCCCCAACATTCATTCCATTCGCAATATTGCGGGTAATCTCGAATCTATTGGTCGTAGATTAAGTGATGATGATATAATTATGCAAATCCTCGATGGTTTACCCGATGATTACAATGATATAGTCACTCTCCTCACCTCAAAGTCTCCTCTACCTTCCTTCTTTGAACTACGATCCAATGATATCGGGTACTATAAACCCAAAAATCCATCTTTATTTCTAATTTGTTTGATCATTGACTCGTGTCTTTCTGATGTCTATGTTTGACAAATAGCAAATTAATGTTATGTTAGCATACAAAAGAAGAAGAAGCAAATGTTGCATTCCATTCGCATCAAAAAAAAAAATGTTACATTCCAATTACATCTGACAAATAGGGATTTGGATTCTCTTCTGTACAGTATTCAACAGGAGAGATCCTGTTAAATAAATACCGTTGATTTGTTTAATCAATGGCCCTAAAATATGTAAGGAAAGAAAAACTAAAAAAATTAAATAAGGTAAAATAAATTCTCACCAATGATTTTGAAAATCATGATCACGATTCAACCAACAGGACATGACTTTACAGGAGAGGATCTCAATCCGACAAATAAAGGTACAGGAATGGTCATAGAGAACATTAAACAATCGGAGGATCGGAGGTGATGTGTTCTGTGAGGAAAGTCTTGTGGAGCTGCCAAATTTTAAGTTTTAAGTTTCAAAAGTTTAAGTTAGCCATGCATGGTAGGATTGGTGTGCACCGACACAACCATATAATGTTATACTATTATTTTATGGACAGTATAATGATATACTTATACTGTCCATAAAGACAGACATTATCTATATATACTAAAACAAGGAAGGGTTGGATCAACTGATTTGACCATTTTGCCAGAAAAAAATATTAATATGGCAAATCTGGGAAGGGTTGGATCAACTGAAAAAATATTAATATGGCAAATCTGCCCTTAATTAAGTTTTTTTTGGTTGCAAGCCCTTAATTAAGTTTAATGATAACTTTGGGATGAGAGGTTACGATTTAATTTTATTTTTTTTTAATAATTACATCCATACAGGTGGCAAACATTAAAGATTAATGAGCTGTTTTACATAAACTTCAATAGATCCATGGCCCTTTCTCCGATTTATTCAGCTTCTCTCTCTTAATTAATTTCTTTTCTTTCTCACCGCTTCCTCTTCCTCTTCATTCGCTCTAATTAGCACAATAGGCTTTCTCAGTTCACTTCTTTACCAAAATTGAAGAATTTTTAATTTTTACTGAATTAAATTTGAGAAGAAGGGTGATTTTTCCCATCATATAATCTTGCTTTATGTCAATCTATGTAGTTGTTGTCTTCCAAATACGAAACTGAAGGCAGCCACTGCAGGAAAGGTGCATGGCAGCCGGAGTAATGAACATACAGTCGGTGTCTGTAATTAATGAGTACGTCTCTGTTTATTTTTGCTAAATGATGTCACTGCTTTTTTTTTTTTCTTATAGCCTTTTGAGCTCATATTTAGTATTTGTTAAAAGCATATTTTCTGTATGAAAGATTGGTGGGTAGCCCAAAGTTAAATCTTAACCAGCAAAACTGCTACATATTGCTGTAGATGGACCTTAAAGCAACATGACGGATGAAAAAGGTATGTATATCATCTAATATTTAGTTTATATTTTTTTTTATCTTATTTATTTCATAATCTTTTTTAACTACTTTGGTTTCTTCTTTGTTGTTGTATCATCTTTCATTGTTGTCATTGTTATTGTTCAATTCATTTTTTTTTTTCAGATACAAGTACAAGCTAACATATAAAGGGTTCATATGATGGTATTGGTATTGGTATTGATAAGCAAAAATTATTCCCTAAATTAAATATAATAATTTTAACCAAATTGATTTGTTCACTTTTTAATTATGCCCTTAACAATGAGTAAGAAATTATGATGATTTTAAATTCTTAAACTACCTATGACTATGTAACTTCTTAGTTTATGTCCTCTGCAAAAATTCCTAGAGTTTAAGACACTACATACATAGGAGACAAAGAGCACCAGGTTCTATTTATTTAAGAAAACTTTTTTTTACGTTTGGCATTTCCTATGAAAAGATATATTAACATAGATAATGGCTCAAGATCAATTTTACATTGTTCATTGTGGCATTTTAGTTTTCTTATAACAATTATTACGATCTCAGCTACCCATCAATATTGTTTTTGTTGTTCTCAGAAGCTTCACAATTTGAATGGGAGTTAGTTTTATTTTCATTTTAGTGATAATAAGAAATCCAGCTTCATGAGATTTTGAAGATAGATGGGGTGTTAAGGCTATAACCCTAAAGAACCAAATCCAACGTTTCTAAAGCATCGCAGCCAACCCTCTCCATCTCATGCATGGGAATCCCGTAATTATTTTTCTTCTCTATTTAGTTCTTCGCCTGGTGTTTGCTTTCAGTGACGGAGATATGCTCAGTTGTAGATCCTCCAGGTATTTTTTTCAATTAAGCAGGAGAACCTCTTTTTTCTACCTTTACGCTTTGGTTGAGCGAATTGTTCAATGTCTTTTGGCATGTATTGTAAATGTGTAGGATTCCATCGTCGAAGAAGCCAATAATAGTCACAAAATCTAGCTTCTCATTGTTGATTACTGACATTTGATATCTCAACTTTTGTTCAGGTATTGGACTTGATAGTTATTAATGATTTCTAGTTTGTTAGAAATGGATAATTATATTCCTTTTTTTTTTCTTTCTCTTTAGTTTTGTAGGTTTCAGTAACAATTAGTTGAAGGGGATTCATATTCACACTCCTCAATTAATATCCCCACTCCACTTTTTAATTGTTTGGTCACTTAAATGACATAAATTGACCCTTAATAAATTTTTAACTATCTGACGTTTCAATTCTCCCTACTGAATTCATCTCTTCTCTTTTTTTTTTTTTAGAGCTGATGAATGCTCTCTTTCAGAGTTGAGAGCTGGATGTTTTGGTTGGGTGAACTCGCAGATCTAAGATCCAGGTTTGTCTTTTTTGTCTTTCAGAGTTGAAAGCTCTTCAAGTTTAATTCATCAAGTTGATGAGATGAATTCAGTAGGGAGAATTGATTTGAACACTATGCCATAGATTTTAGCTTCTTGTGAGAAGTAATACTGAGAGGTATTTTTTCCCCCCCTCTTTTCATAATGATATTTGTTTCCTTTAAGATAATATAATCTTAAATTCTTTTTCTTGTTGCATTGCAGGTGCACTATTTTTGTCAGATTGGTCCTAAACTTCTTTTAGGTAATAAATTTGTTTTATATATATATATATATATATATATATAGTTTTTTTTAGTATCTTACTTTAATTAGTGTCTTATGATTATCTTTTTTTTAGGTTGGAGCACTGGTGCATCAAGACTTTACTATTTATAGTTTTTCTACTTATAACGAATGCTATAATTTTGTCCTCTAAATTATTAGAGAATACTTTATTTGGTGGGAATATTTATTTTATTTCAACATAATTATCTAAAAATTTTGAGTACAATTTTTGGAATCCAGGAGTGTTTTATGCTTGCTGTTATAATATTTTTTTTGGGTACAATGCTGTTATAATTTTTTACCAATTAAAAAGTTTTTTTGGTTTTCTTTTTATAATCAGTTCGCGAATGATATTTTTTATTTTTATTAAGTGGCCTATATACTCGTCATACTAAACTTTCTTTTATTCACGTCTCTCTCAGGTCTTGAAAGTTGAAAGAATTTAGATTAGAAAAAAAAAGGATTGTAAGATTTTACTAGGAATAAAACAGTCATTAAATAGAAATATAAAAATAAAAAATTAGATTTAGATAGTATTTATAGATAAGAAATTACATATATTCATATAAAAGAAATCTTTAAAAAATAATATTTTTAATATTATATATATTTCAGAGTAATTAGAGAAAAATATATGTCAAGAAAAGCATAAAAAAAAAATTTAAGATCATCTGTTACGAAAAGAGATGACTCAGAAAAATTTTTATTGAAGAAGAAATTCAATATAAAGAGAGGGAAATTGAAAGAAAGATACAGTGACAAACAAAGAAAGAGAAAAAGATTGAAGAAAAGAGAGAAATTGAAAAGTCACCGTTTAAAAAACGTCAGACAGTTAAAAATTTATTAAGGGTCAATTATGTCATTTAAATGACCAAACAATTAAAAAGTGGAGTGGGGATATTAATTGAGGAGTGTGAATATGAATCCCCTTAGTTGAAACACATTGTTTAGCTACCATTTGCCACCAAAATGGCATATGGTATGCACCTTTTACATTCTCTGCTTTTAGCATCGGTCCATCTCTTCCAATTATGTCTTAATAAAAGTTCTCAAATATCAATATTTGGGTATATTGACTACTAAAAAATGCTGAAATGTTGCTTCTCATGGAAAATCCACATCAGTTTTCTTTCAGCTTCTTATTAAGGTACAAATTTCGACAGCTTTGCTTGACAAAAATGGATTTGTCATACATAGTTTAGTGTATAAGTGGACAACAAAGCTATCGGTGTTACAAATTAATTCGTGTTTTTTTTTGGTTTTATTCTATATGTGTCTTTTCATCCGTTACGCATCAGTTCTTCCATACCAACTTAGCTTCATCTTCTCGATGTTATTGAATACGATGTATCAAATCACATAAGACTGGATTGTTGGAATTATTTAATATATATGGGCTTATATTATTAATTACAATTATATTTAAGACTGTCTAATTTTATGGGGCCATTAAGTGAACTATTTTGGGCTCTAGAGACATCTTGTTGGTATGGGCTTTTATGTGTAGAAACTCAATACTAGTAATTAGAGTTTTATGGAAACCCTAATTGACCTAGTATATAAAGGATATAATATAGGGTTGTGGTCCCCAAGATTATTCCTGCGTCAGTTTTCTATGCCCCATCACAGAAAAACATACAAGGCGTTGGAACCAAATCTTGGAAGCTCCCAATCCTCTCAAGTCACCATTCAAGTTTGTTCATCATGGATTCAGGTACACCTTGCTTCCATACCTGATTATTGTTCTTGATTGTCTAATAATTTATCAAGATACTTGAGGCATAAAGTAATTATTCTAACAAGTGGTAGCGGAGCCTACTTGAATAAATTATTAAACATCATTAAGTTTACTCTTCTTGATCAATTTTTGGAGTAAGCAATTTCAATTTTTGCATGGTAGACTTTGGCTGCCAATCGCATGCGTGTATAGCTATTATTAATTGAATTGCGTATTGAAATTGGCATACGGTGGGAGGTATGATTAGAGTAAATTTGCTTTGCGATTCGGACGAATCGATTTTATTGTTTTGCGGAACAATCGTTGATTTCAATTTATTGGCAGCACATGATGAATTGATAAATTCGTTTTATGCACATGACTCGGTGGCTTGGTTTTGGGATTGTTAATATCCTGTGCCTAATGAAATATCTTTTCATGACATATTGTGGCTGCTTGGATTGGCATTCATGTTTTGTTTTGCTGTTTTGGATTTTCTGTTTTGGATATAACAAAACAATTACTGGTTGGTTGCGTTATTTGGGTATACTATGCGATTTTTATTGTTTTCAACAAATACTTCTGTATACTCAATCGTAATATGTCTGTGGTGTGGCATGCGCCACAATTCCGGTGGGGATATTCAGAATTTTGCATTAGGTTAAAATCGCATAAGGTCCAGCTTTCTGCAAGGTTTTTGTCATTCCAGTCCCTACGTGACAGACTTACAGTTTAGTCCTTGCGAATATATTGTTTACAATTTGCCCAAGTCGACTAAAATTAAGGAATATTTTATTCCTTGCAAAACATATGTTTGAAATTAAATTCAATATTGAGTATTATATTATTTTGGGATGTCGAGTATTTTAGTAGATTAATTGAAGCAACATGTTACCAAAGTAACCTCTCTTAATCTACTTTAAAATATGAGATGCTTGTATGTGAAATTTATGCGAATAGTATATCAGCCCAAAGGAGGATTATTATTTGGCCAAATTTCACATACACTTGTAGTAATAAATATGTGACGATTATCAGGTATGCCATGTGGGTGATAAGTCGGTCCAAAGAAAGGCTTATTATTTGACAGGCCTAATTGTCAATATTTGATCACTACACTGAGAGTACCACTTACAAGTTGATATTTTCTGTCCAAAGACTAAAATATCAATGTTGTGCTAGGTATCTTGATGGGGCCCACCACATGGATTGAATTTAATTACTATGTTTTGCATACAGTTTAAGGAAATGTGAGCTGAATGTGTTTAATTCTTTATTAAGTTACAACTTCTGCTTATTTGGTGTGTAAGTATCAATCTTAGTGATACTAATGACACAAATTTTGCGATCTGGATGAGAACATTATGAGTGTTCTTAATTGCATAAGATATAGGCTATGCGCTAAGGAAAGACTAACTTACCCCTCATACAGATAAAATTTCCCATAAGGTTAAGCGGGATATTTAGAGGTGGGAATTTTATAATCGCATGAGTCTCATGATCATAAGACATGCAATTCCAGAAACCTTTAGGGGGCAGTATGTCCAATGAGGATAAAGTTAAAAGTTTCTTGAGAAACTTTTAAAAGCACTTTGCCAAGAGCATAAAGGTTGAAACAAATTTATTAGTATCAAAATTTGTTTCTAAAAGCATAAAGGATAGAGAATATAAGGGAGTATATCATTGAGATGTCTCATTTTTCTCTAATTCTAAAGGCATTAAAGTTACAGCCTACTACAGTTTTGCTCATATTTGGTATTTATATATCATCTTGCACTCTATGGTGAATCTAAAGTGAGTAAAATACTCAAAAGGAATCAAGATTTCTTGATAAGATTATTATGTGCAAGAAGATGATATATTTAAAGAGAGCATTCAGAAAATGCTTGATTGGCAAATTCCTCTAAGGACCACAAAAGAAAAGAGGAAATAAAGCTGCAATTGGGATACCACAAAGGAAAGTGCAAAAGTAACAAGCTTTGGTATTTACTTATTACTTTTGCAAGAAGGATGGAAATAGTAAAATATCCCAACTATGCGCCATTGGGCGTGTTGAGAAAGGTACTTAGTTTATTTTGAAGTCAATTTGACTTATGTACCAAGACACACTTTATGGATAGATTTCAGTTTTACTATTCAGATAAGTGTATCTATGCAAGATTTGCTGATGTGTCAAAAGCCAAATGATGTTGAGAGATACATCTTTATGGGGCAATGGCATGTAAATCAACTTTTATTGAAGCTCTGAGGGTTTATAGGTTGTTAATGAGAACTGAATTGTATTTGAGTTTGAGATAGACCTTTCGGTGCCGTCTTTTATACAAAATTTAGTTTATTTCTATTATGGACAAATCGGGTTATTCTTGTCTATTTAGAAATAATGAATTTTGTATTTTAGATGGAATTTAGTTTATTTCTATTTTTGGACAAATCTGGTTATTCTTGTCCATTTAGAAATAATAAAGTTGGTCTTTAAGAAATTCAAATACTATTGGTACTAGTTCTCCATTTGTAAATGACAACCTATATTTAAAGCTTCATATATTAAAATCTTGCATGATAAGGCATGGTACAAAATAAAAATTGACTAATATGGAATTAATTTATTATATCTATTATTGGTGGCCACAATGATAGATATAATAAATAAAGTGAAAAATCTCTAAAGCCTTTCTCTTAATTCTTAGAGGTATATGGTTTTTAGTACACAATGTTGTGTAAAACTAAGCATGAATGGTATTGGTGAAAGATGCAATAAAATGCTTAAGGACATGGTAAGATATATGATTAGTCATTATATTTTACCAATTTCGCTCTAAGAAGAAGCACTAAAGATGCAGCTTATATCCTCACTAAGGTTATAGTCAAAGTAATAGCTATTACTCCTTATGAACTATGGACAAGCTAGAAGCCTAATATTAGGCATCTATTCATTTGGAGTGATCCAACTAAGGGTAGGCCATTTAGGTCAACATAAAGAATTTGGATCTAAAGATAGGTAGCTACTACTTTATTAAGTAACTTTGAGTAATTATGGGGTTTCAAGTTTTTTGTCCCACAATATAGTGACAGGAATCCAGATTTCTTGAGGAAATTGAGTTTGGAGGGGAAGATAAGATGGGAAACATTGTCTCTGAAGGGGAACTTATTTATCTTCTTATGGTTTTTTATAGACAATGATTAGGTTTTCATCACTGATGTTATTCAAGATAACATTGTATGAGTCTCTCTCTGAAATTCAGAAATCATTCATAAGGTTCAGACTCAACAACCTCAAGAACAAGTACCGCTAAAGAATTCCACTTGAGAAAGGAGAAGTGCAAATTCAGATGATTATATTGTCTTTTCCTAAGAACAAAAGGATGATGTAGGATTGATGGAAGATGATTTTATCAGCTTTCATCAAGCCATAAAGAGTTCTTATCCTCAAAAGTGGAGTGATGCCATGAATGATGAGATTAAGTCTATGAAAGACAAAGATATTTAGGATCTTGATCAATTGCCTGAAGGTGAAAAACCGATTGGTTACAAATAGTTATTTGACACCAAAAGGACTCAAAGGGCAATTTAGAAAGATATAAAGCTCGTCTTGTCATAAAGGATTGTACTCAAAAGGGTGGCATTGGTTCTAAAGAGTCCTTCTCTCCGGTTTCGGGAAAGACTCTTTCAAGATAATAATGGCATTTGTGGCTCATTTTATTGTTGAGCATTAGATGGATATAAAGATTGCATTTCTCAATTGTGATATTGAAGAGACAATTTATACGGTGCAACCATAGAATTTGTATTGGTAGACTCAAAGAAAATGGTTTGCAAATTAAGAGAATCCATCTATAAGCTTAAACAAGCTTCCTGTCATTGGTATTACTATTTTTGTCTAATAATGATCTCATTCGATTTTGAGATAGATATAGGCGAAAATTCTGTATACCATAAGTTCAGTGGGAGTAAAGCTAGTTTCCTGGTTTAATATGTCAATGACATATCATTTGCTAATAGTGAGATATGCATAAAGTACTAACCAAGAAGTTTCTAATACTCTTAGAAACAAAAGATCTTGGTGTAGCCTCTTTTGTCTTTGGAATTCAGATACATTGAGATTATTCTCGAGGTATTCTTGAGCTATCACAAAAGAGTTATCTCGTTAAGGTTCTTAGCAAATTTGGAATAAAGGATTATAAATCAGGAAATAACCCTATTTATAAAGGAGACAAGTTTAGTCTCAATTAATGCCCCGAGTATAAGATGCAAAATTCATGATGCATCTATAGTTAAAGGTCTGATATATACTTAAGCATGTATGCATCTGGATATAGCATACACTCTTGGGATATTATATAGACAAAAATATCTTAATAACCCTATAATGGATCGCTAAAGAGCAACAAAAGGAGTTATACGGTATTTGTAGAGAATAAAGTGTATATGCTCACATATTTGGAATTAGAATCTGTGGAGATCATTGGGTATTCTGATTCTAATTTTGATGGATGCCACTAAGGTAATAGATCCATATTTGGGCTATATTTGTTTACTAGCTGATGAAGCTATTTCTAAAAGAGTGTTAAGCAGACACTCAATGCTTCTTCCAGTATAGCAGCTGAGTTTATAGCCTGTTTTGAGGCATCCTAGTGTGGAATATGGCTACAGAATTGTCACCAGGCTGCAAATTATGGATGGTATTGGTAAGCCATTAAGGATGCTGTGTGACAATTGATAAGTCATTGTGTATTCCATCAATAACAGCAACTTATTAAATTTTTGCTGTTAAATAAAGAGTTCAGAGAGAACAAGTGCATATAGAACATATTGGGACAAACTCTATTGTTGTAGATCCGCTCATTAAAGAGATTACCAGTTAAGGTTTTCATGAGCATATTGCTCATATGAGCTTCAGATTTGTCATTGTTTGACGAAATACAGTTTCAGTGGGAGTTTGTATTTTGTTGTTCTCATTTTCAGACGCACTTAGTATTTTCTGCAGAATAAAGTACATTTGGTTTGTTTATTCTCTGAACATGTTATTATGTTTGATCTCTTAAGGTTTGAGGACCAGTTGGAGATAGGCATATATGATCACATTACATGTAATTTTCATGCTACACATCCATATACTTGATCTATGTCATTGAATATTTTTGTATGGTGACCATTGATGGGTCCAGTTACGCATAAAATGTAACGAAGGCCGCTTTGATCCCATGCTAATGTAGTTGATGGACCAGATTGTTTAAGGAGATGTTTCAAGAAAGACAGTCACTTTTGTGCACACTTTGGAATATAATTGTCTCAAGAATAATATAGCCCAAGTGGGAGATTGTTGGAATTATTTAATATATATGGGCTTATATTATTAATTACAATTATATGCAAGACTGTCTAATTTTATGGGGCCATTAAGTGATCTATTTTGGGCTCTAGAGACATCTTGTTGGTATGGGCTTTTATGTGTAGAAACTCAATACTAGTAATTAGAGTTTTATGGGAACCCTAATTGACATAGCATATAAAGGATATAATATAGGGTTGTGGTCCCCAATATTATTCCTGCGTCAGTTTTCTCTGCCCCATCACAGAAAAACATACAAGGCGTTGGAACCAAATCTTGGAAGCTCCCAATCCTCTCAAGTCACCATTCAAGTTTGTTCATCATGAATTCAGGTACACCTTGTTTCCATACCTGATTATTGTTCTTGATTGTCTAATAATTTATCTTGAGGCATAAAGTAATTATTCTAACATGGATACCCTTATTCCAAGAGTTTGAGCTTTCCTTGATATCCGTTTTGGTCATTTTACCTGGTAATGTGATCAGTGGTTTATTTTACGTATGGTCCTCCTTTTCAATTTTTATTTTCTCTTTGTACTCATGATCTTTGTGCCATTTAAAGGGTGGATACATTTTTATTTTTCAGGTACCTATTGACATAAAAGTTAAAATTGTTTAATAAATCTGTGAGGTGATGCGTGAAAAAAATCTAGGGGATGTAACTTGAACCCTCGGTGCAACTTTCTACCTCTCGCACCCTATGGAAGGTGATTTGGCATTGGGATGGTTTACCCCGGGCTCGTCTTTTTTTGTGGCAGGCAGGCCATGAAGCTTTTTTCACTAATTGCTTTCAGGTCCATCGACATCTCTCAATGGATTCAAGCTGCCCACGTTGTACTACCCTTCCTGAAACATGCATTCTGGCCCTACGTGATTGTCATGACGTGCAACTATTGTGGCTCAACATCGTTTGCCTGCGATCACCGGATCTCTCCTTCTCCCTTTCTTTTGTGGATTGGCTCACCACTGGTCTTCATGGAGGCTTCTTTTTTGATAGTGAGCTCCCGTCTCATCTTCTCATTGGCATGGCAGTGTGGCTTGTGTGGAAGTGGTGGAATGATGTGGTGTTTCAGGGATCTGGCCAGAGTATTGATGTAGTGCTCAGAACCATTCGCCATTATACCAAGGAGATTTATGTTGAGAATGCACGGGGACGTAGTCTGATGGGCGCCGTTCCTGAGACTGTTAGTTTTTGTTTTGGTCTGCGCCTCCCCTGGGATCCATAAAGATTAATGTGGATGGTGCTGCTGCTGCCACAGGTGGGATTGCGCGGGATTCGCGTGGTGCTTTCATCCGGGGTTTTTTGCATAAACTGCGCTGTTGGTTGAGTTCCGGGCAATTCATGATGGCTTACTTTTAGCACAGGACCTGGCTTTATCTCTTGTGGTGATTGAGTCTGATAACCAGGAGGTGGTGCAGGTTCTTAATGGTGTAGCTCGCTACAAGTTTTCCTCCCACCCCTTGTCCAGAGCAAAAATGCTCTCTGTGCTGCATTTGCCCGGGTTTCTTTTGAATGGTGTCCCAGGGAGTGTAATCATGTAGCAGACAACCAAGCTGCTCTCGCACTCCACGCAGATGAAGCATTGGTTTTCCAGACTTCTCCTAGTCCCAGCACACAGCGGCTGATTCAGCAGGATCTTCGGAATCTTCCTTCTGTAATGTAGTTTCAGTTGTGTTTGTCCCATCCTCTTTTACCAAAAAACTTAATTTCTTAAATTTGTACAAGTGTTAGCCTCTCTGTACGCGAAATGGATATGTACACCACCACAGGCCATTCAATAAAGGATCCAAGGGAAAGTCTAACTAATCATTGATATACGCCCACCAGAGAATTAGATTCAATTCAACACTAAGACCCTCCAAAATGGCTCGCAGGTCTGCTTTGATAGGGGCGACATGATCCTATATTAAGGCAAAAAGCCCTCTGTGATCTCTCAAAATACATGTCACAATCCATTCTCGATATTTCAGTATTGTATATTAAATGCAGCAACATAAAAAGATAATTGCCATTTAAAATTTAGGGTTTACAGAGTTACAATTTTAATGGTTTTTAGGGTTTAATATATATAATATAAGGTTTTAAGATTTGAGGTTTATGGTTACACAAAAAAGTCCCATGAACTTTAATTTGTTTAAAGTGCCTATCTTAGCCATATATAAAGACGATTATTTGATTGACAAAAATTCAAGGGGATGAAATATAATTTATATGCGCCCGTCCAATTAAAAGTTATAAATCTTTTTGCAAAAAAAAATTAGGAAAATTCAAAAACCGTCTGTTGATTCCCACAGATAACACGCAAAACTTTTTCGAGGTCAACAATAATTTTCTCTAGGGTCAATTCCCCGACCAACCACCATCGTAAACCCTATATAGAAACCCTAGCTAGTTTTCTTTGTCAGTGACGTTAGAGGGTAGAAACCTCCATTATGGGTCGTCGACGTCGAACCATAGGGAACACCGTTGGTGGTCCGTTCTTCTAAGAGAGCTCGTGTAGATGATCGCCAATTACCTCCCAAATAAGTACCTCGACATCCTCCGTTTCAGGGCGGCTTGCCGCTCTTGGCGGCGATTTTCTTCCATTCGCCTCCCTCCTGCGATCCCATCCCTCAGACTTCCCCCACTGCGGGTTAATGGTATTAAACAGCAAACTCTACTCAAAGAGTTTGCTGTTTATTCCGTCCAACCAGCTATTCCCAAGTCCGTAACCACACCCTTGATCCTGAAAACTAAATCGGCCCCAGAAAAGAGTCGCGGTGTGGAAGTGATGAGACACTTTGATGCATTGAACTCTTCACTACCGCAGAAAGAAAAAACGAAGGTATGTGACGCGAGGGATTTTATAGTAAAGGAGAAGTGGTTTGATTATGATCTCGTGTCTGTTGATGGTTCTAAGATTCCCAATCTCGACGGAGTTGCTGTTAGTTCGAGTTTTGACAAAATTAAGGCTAGCGGTTTTGCAGCGATGGTTGTGATGGATTATATTTTGTTTTTGTGGAAGAAAGGAGATGATGCATGGACAATTTTCAGTGACAGTTATCAGTTTCGGCCTTACAGAGTCGTATACAAGGAAGATGATGGTAAATTCTATGTTTCGGATTCGGTGGGAAAGGTTAAAGGTTCTAGCGATCAATGCAACCAAACTTTTTTCCTATTACACCAGGGATTTAGTGGCTCTGCCAAAGTGGGAACGGTCTTGTTTTGGTCAGTACTTAGTGGAATCTTGCGGTGATGTATTTTTGGTGTATGAAGATGATCAAAGAAGATATCAAATGGAGAAGCTGGATGAGAAAAAGGGTAAGTGGGTTAAGCCATCCAAGGATGATCCGAGTTTGAGTTGCTGTGTTCCAGTAGAATTCTATCTTAATTGAGGTGCCTAGTCATGTTTGTTAGGAGTCATTTTGTTATAAATATTATTTTCTTATCCAAAAAAATAGTCTTAAGAACAAAGTGTAAATTTTATAAAAGCACCAACCAACGTGAACGCACCACAGCGAAAAAAAGCCGTTAATGAATACATGCATGACATCTCTATACTTCAGAATTTATTTGTCTAGGAAGATCTGTTGCTCATAATATAGTTGTAGAAAAACCTGAAGAAGTATCTGAGTGGCATGAGTCGGGCCGCCGCGCCAACCACCACGCCAAGAGTCGGGCCGCCGAGCTTCCTAATCAACCCTGCTTACCATATGGAGCAGCCGAGGGGTAAGCCAACGTCGCCTGGATTCTTCTTCCCTCCAACTCGTCAAACCACCACTCGATCAGTCAAGTTCCGTCGAAGACGCCATTGACGCCGTCGCTTCGGTTGCAGGTTCAAAGGGAGTTTTTTGTAATCGTGATGATTGGCTGGTAGTGAAGAGCCATGGTGACCGGAGGCAAAGGAGAGGGGTGGTGTGCCGATTTGCCTTGGTTTTGCTTTGAACGACGACGTTTGATAAGAGAAGGCCAACGTTGGATCAGTCAAACTGCTTAATGGGTAATTAGCATTGGTTTACTAATTATGAGATTAATTAAGGCACAATATGGTTTAATAACGTGGTAAAATATGTATCCAATTTTTTTTCTAACTTAGATCGAATTGGACAAACTGGGAGTAAAATCGGACCAACCAGCCTGTATTGCAATTTAAAATTCGGAAAACAATTTTTGGAACTTTCGAAATTTAAATTCTGGGAGAAAAATGGGTCCCACTTTTTTGAATCGCGTGGTCCAATAAAAATCTGGCGAGCATAGAATGGACCGTGGCAGATGGCTACGTCATCGCCCGGACTACCCGAAGTATAAAATGGCTAAAAATTGAAACCCTTGGTATAGACAAGGTACAGTAATTGGTGTCGTATCTAAATCATTTTTTTCTTTTTGATGCTAATCGTGATTATTATTAAACAACATAAAACGGTACACTGAAGGTCAATGAGAACCATGACCTGTTGATAGTAGTAACTCTTAAGACAGAGATAAGAGTATCATATTACATCTATAATGAGAAAAGTAGAGTAACTCGTGCGACCTTAGGGACTCGAAAGCCCCAGACCTGAACCAGCACTAAGCTTTCCATTGTTTAAAGCATTCAGCAGAGGTGAGGACTGCAGCAATGTTATAAGGAAACTTAGGATGAAAGGACTGAAACCATCTGGTAGCTCTTGAGATCGTGAGATCGAATACTAAATCCAAATGAGGCGGCTCACCGTTGAAAATCTGACGGTTCCTATCTAACCAAATCGACCATAAAGCTGCGTATCCAATCATAATCCAAGCATGACTTGCTGATGTCTTAACAACCATTCCAGGCCATTGATCAAACCATGTGCATATTGAGCTCAGAGCAATCCAACACACGTCCTACCACCTGCATATGCACTGCCATAGCATTGAGGAAAAAGAGCAATGAAGGAGTAGGTGAAAGAAAATAGATAGTGAATGATCACTAGCCCAAGATCGTCAATCAGAAAGTAAAAGAAACGAATCTTCAGAGTGATCACAAAGAACTGGAATTCTTTTCTGTGTTATTTGATCTACAACAAACTTGCATCATAGTGACTTACATATAAAGCTGTGTACAACATTCTAGATGACACATGGGAAATATAAAACTACATTAATAAGACAACTAATACAATTTGACTACTATGACCTTAATGCATGCAGTAAATTCGTTTTGTAACTCCAATATGCTGCAAGTCCAAAAAATCAACTTTAATACTTCAACACTCCCCCGTAAAGTGATTTTTTGGACATCACACCAAGTTTAGCACGCAGAAATTCAAATGGGCCTTTGACCAACAACTTGGTAAAGATATCAGCAACATTATCCTTGCTTTTTACTTCTGCAACACAAATACTGCCAACAAGCACTTTCTCCCGAATGAAATGGTGCTCCAACTCAATGTGCTTGGTTCTTGCGTGACAAACTGGATTGGTTGCAAGCTTAATTGCACTCTGATTATCACCGTGAACTACAGTTCCCTTCATAACTGGAGAATAAATATCTTCAATGAGTCTTCGGAGCCAAACACACTCCTATGCAGCTAGTGCAGCAGCTTTGTATTCTGCTTCTGTAGTTGATAAGGAAACTGAGCCTTGTTTTTTGCTGCACCAGGAAATACTAAAATTACCACAGAAAAATACATAACCTGATGTAGACCTTCTGTCATCAAAGTCACCTCCAAGGTCTGCATCTGTATAACCAGTCAATGAAAATTCATTTTCTCTTTTGAAGAATAAGCCCATATCAGTGGTGGAATTTGTATACTTCAAAATGCTTTTTGCAGCTGCCAAATGTGGTTTTCGTGGCTCCTGCATAAATTTGCTGACCAAACCAAAAGAGAATGAAATATCTGGTCTAGTTATAGTAAGGTAGAGAAGACTACCGACAAGAGCACGATATGGTCGACTATCAACAAGTAGAGAGCCTTCATTTCGTTTCAACTTCACATTCACATCAATTGGTGTAGAGCGTGTCTTGCTCTCTTTGACACCAAATCTTTCAATGAGCTTCTTAGCATAGTTCTCTTGACTCACAAAGATTCCACCTTTGGAGTATTTCACTTCAAGACCAAGAAAGTGACCAAGTTCACCTAATCTTTTCATCTCAAAACGAACAGAAAGCTCTTCCTGTAACTTTGCAATTTCTTGCTCATCATTGTCTGTTATGATCATATCGTCCACATATAGGAGAACAACAACATGCACTTTTTCTTGCTTCTTAACAAATAAGCTGGAATCTGAATTTGAAGCAAAATAACCACAAAATTGCAAGTATTCAGCTATTTTTCCATACCAGGCTCGAGGAGCTTGTTTCAATCCATAGAGAGCTTTGTTGAGTTTGCATACATAGTCTGGTTGTGTAGAGGAGATGTATCCTTGTGGCTGCTCCAAGAAAATGTCTTTATCTAGTTCTCCATACAAGAAGGCATTTTTTACATCTAGCTGCCAAAGTTTCCAACCACAATGTGCTGCCAAAGCAATGACAATTCGAACTGATGTCATCTTAGCCACAGGACTAAAGGTTTCTTCATAGTCTTCACCATATTTCTGTGAAAACCCACGAGCGACCAGTCTAGCTTTGTACCTCTCCACACTGCCATCTGCTCTTTTTTTAACCTTGTACACCCACTTACAAGAGATAGGTTGCACATCCTCAGGCTTTGGCACTAGACTCCAAGTTTGGTTTTTGTGCAATGTATTCATCTCCTCATCCATTGCATACTCCCATTCTTTGATGCCTTTGGCATCATCTAAACAAGAGGGTTCATCATCATGTGGTCCTGCAAAGAACACTACTAGAATGCAGCCATTTACTCTCGGATTTTGTGTGAAGGAAATTTCCGTCACTAATAGTGACGGATTTTGTAAGGGAAACGCGAGTTTTCGAAATCAGGTCGAAAAGTGGGCTTTCCAACGGTATTAGTTAGGGAAATTTTCCGTTGCAAAATATTAGTAACGGATTTAGCTTGGGATTATTTTCCCGTCACCATATCCGTGGCTAATTTTTGCCCGGGAACCAGAATTTTTTCCCACCTCGTTCCCGCCATTGTTGTGAGGGATTTGTGAGGGATTTGCCCGTGACAAGTTTGTAACGGTCTTGTTTCCCTTACAAATTGGAAGGGATCAGTCCGTCACAAGCGTTATATTCCCAAAGTAATTTTGTGAGGGATTTATTCCACTGCTGTTTGTAAAGAAAGAAAGTTCCGTGACTAATAGTGACCGCAATTTCCCTTGCTAATTATTACTATATAATTTAACTTTCCCCTCTCTTTTTTTCCTCCTCTCTCTTTTCTTTCCTTTCTCACTTAGTATTCTCTGCCGTTTCTCTGCAAACCCTAAATCCCAAACACTTAATCCTCTCTAATTGACCACCCAATTCCGGATTCCCCACCGAAATCCAGCGTCTCCTCTCCCAGTAACCGGCCTCCAACCACCAATCGAAACCCTATTTTCTCTCACAGCTAACCCTAAACACTTAATCCTTTCACGATTAGTCAAACCCTACCACCGTCTCCTCCACCACCAAGCCAAACCTAGTTAGGCAAACCCAGCCCCAAACCCCACCTCACAGTCAGTCTCGAAATCCGTCTGCTCCACCACAAATCCAAGCGGCGATTTGGTTGTTTCTTCGGGGGGATTTGGTTTCTACCGCCAATTTGGATAGTGTGTTTGTTTTATCCTTATTTCCTATCATTTGATTTGTGGATTCTTCGTTTGTCTCTGAGATTGCTTTAGTTGATTCATCGTTTTCATTACGTTGTGTCCGATTCATATCATTCGAAGTTGTTGAGTTAGGTTTTGATTCATCCTTTCTATTATGTTGTTCTGATTCATATCATTCTACGTAGTTAACTAAGAAAT
>JAKUCV010006784.1:45382-124422 GCA_028386065.3 Turnera subulata | reverse complement strand
ACAATCAAGATGTTGCATTTCAAGAGTCTGAATTGCCACCAACTACTAGCATGGACATCGATGATGAACCGGTTGGGCCACTATCAGATACCAATGTAGATCTTGAGGAACTTGAAGGCAATTGGAATGTTGTGGAAAATTTTGGCGATGAATATGAGGAGGAATGGACTGATGAGGAGGAGGTCTCTGAAGAGAATACTGAGGAGGAATGGGAAGAGAATAATGAGGAAGATTGGGAAGATGATAGTGATGATGAACGGGAAGACAATGCTGATAATGTCTTGGATGGAAATGAAGATTGGGAAGGCTCATATGAAGATGATGACACGGATGACAGTGACTTGTAAATGGTTCAAAGTTGACCACACTTTCAATTATGTTGTTTGATGTTCTGTTGCTTATGTTACCGTTTTCATTACGTTGTTTTCACAATTCTAACAATGTTAAATATTGTACTATTATTTCAGATGACAGGAAGAGGCAAGCAAAAGGTGAGGAGGGCTAAAAAATTGAAGACTTCAAAGACTGCAATGCCTCCTCCACCACCTGTGAAATTGCCATCCCGAAGAAGTGTTGTCCATATACCTTCTGCCTCTAATGATAATTCAAGATATAGTCCATCAGCAATTAATCCTACTGGCCAGTCACCATCAGCCTCCAATTTCATGCCTACTCCAACTGTTCAAGGGCGTCAGAATATGTTCATAGTACCACCAGAACCTTCTCCAACAGAACCTTCTGCACCAACAACGTTTGCACCCATAGCTCCTGCACCCACAACACCTACACCAGCAGCTGTTGCATGCAATTCTCCTTCACTTCACACTCCACCACCAACAATACCTACAGTTCCAACTGATGCTGCTCAGAATGCTGCTGCAGAGAATGAAATACTGTCACCACAGTCATCAGTTGGAAATGTCCAAGCTGGGTCTTCACAACCCAAAGATGGTAACATCTTTGTCGTAGGAAATGAGTAAGCATTCATTTTGTCTATCTTTAATAGTGTATTTCCTTTCTTGTATTTCATTTCTTTCTTTGTGCTTTAACTGTATAATGGTGGTTGATTATCTTCTACTTCATTCAGGTTCTTCCCTAATAATCAGCTTTGTGTAAAGTTTATAACTGAGACAATCAAGGGTCATTTCAAGGGACCTTACACCAGTTGGAAGAAAGTGCCAGACAAGGAAAGGAACAACTGGTTTGAAGAATTTCAGGTATTATCATTCATATTCTTCATAATGCTAAGTAACAAGTAATATTCTCATAGAAATGCTAAGTAATTGACATCTCTGCTTTTTATTTCCATTGTTTATCTTTATATTCAGACCACATTTCACTGGCCACCTGAAAATACTCCTGAGGTGCTTCGAGTTTTTGACCATCGAGGATCAGTGGCGATGGCAAGTATGCTTGCAAGGGTTCGGAAAAGAAGTACTAGGCCTGCATGGATGGGTGAGTCAATATGGCTGGAACTGAGGAGATATTGGGCTTCAGAGAAATTCAAGGCCTTGAGCACAACGAACAAGACAAACCGAGCATCTAACTGTGGTGGCAAGGGATATCCAGTACACACTGGAGGGAGCATCACCCATTTTACACATAGACAACGCCTGGTATTCCTCTAACCTGTGTTAATGTTATTTTCCCGTAACAATAATTTGTGTTGGTGGTTTTGAACTGATGTATCTTTAATTAATATCTTTCCCTATACATTTTGTAGGCCAAGGAATTAGGGTATGTACCTGGGGTTGCTGAAACATTCTTCCGTACCCATGCCACCAAGGTAGCAGGAAATAAGCGGGAAATGCTGAATGAGAGAGCAAAAACCACTCTTGTAAGTCAACAAGTTTTAATGTTAATATGTGTTTTTCAATTCTGAACACATATGTTATAATGTGTTATAATGTGTGTTTTTCAATTCTGGTTTCATTAGGACTCATTTAAAGCCAGATGTGCAGCTGAGGGCACTTCAAGTGAAGGCTCCAATGGTGAGGAAGTCTGTGCAGCACCAGATAAGGAGAAAGAAGTTGCTTTGTGGGTGGAAGTTGCTGGTGGCGTGAAGAAAGGGAGAGTTTATGGCCTTGCTGGTCAAGCTAGATGGGTTGGTTCCACTTCTTCAGGTTCTACCTCTTCTGGTGATTATTGGGAGAAGAAGTTTGAAGAGCAAGTGAAGAAAACTGAGACATTGGAACAACAGCTTAGCAGCCAGAGTGAGTACATCAAGCAAACTTCATCAAGATTGGAACAGCTGGAATCCTGGATGAAGCACATGCAATTCTCATCTTCTCAGCCACCAACAGCACAGGGTACTGGAGCAGGTATAAATTATTTCAAATGTAATAGGCTCCAATACATGGTGGTTAGAAATCTTAATTATATTTTGTCTAATTATTTTGGATTTCTTTTGAAGGTAATGATGAAGAAATGAATGATGATAGTGGGGAAGGATCGTCTGCATATGAGACTGGTGAAGATGATGGAATGGACTCAGAAGGTACGCATGTTGTTGCTTTGAATATTTGTGAGCTCATGCACTATTTTTAGTCAAAAGCAAAGGACTTGTGTACTGTCTTGCTTTGAATATTTGTGAGCTCATGCACTATTTTGTTTACTGTCACAGAGGACTAGTGTATGCATATTGCTGCAGTAATAGAGAGCATGGTGCAAGTTCTGGTGCCTGGTTTTCTCAGCTTTTGTTCACACCAGTGAGTTTATGCAGAGATCCTAATTAGTCACAATTTTGTTCACACCAGTAACCTCTGGTGCTAGTGCTAGTTTTTGTCACCAGCAACCTCTAGATACTTAAATATTCGGTTCAGTAGTACACTTTCAAGTACTTGAATTTTTCATGTCTCTCTTAAACATATTTTGAATTTCCGAGTTATGTATTAGATTGAAGTCTTTGTTATGGAAATGTGTTCATCCAAGTACTTGTGCTCTTCAAGTTATGTTTGTGGGAATGTGTTTGTACTTCAAGTTTATGTTTATGGTAATGTGTTTATCCAACTACTTGTGCTGTGTGGAATGAATGAGGATTGAATGTGGATTGAATGTGGATTGAATGAGGATTGAATGGCAAAAGGCCTAATTGAACCATATTGGTATGCCCTTACATTTGGCTGCAACGGATTCAGCAATGCCTGTCAACTTATGGACATTCAAATCCCAACCAAATTTCGTTGCAAAAATAGTTGCATAAAGCACATAGCGACAGATTGCGTAACAGATTTGGTGGCAACGAATCTGTTGCCCTTACTAATAGCGATGGAATTTGTAACAGAATTTTTTGTGTCGGAACCATCCCTCGCAATTAGGGAGGGAATTAGTCACGGATATTTTTGCAACGGAATAAATGCCTTGCAAATAGTGAGGGACTTAGTCACGGACCAGTTGCAAGGGAAACAAGGCAGTCACAGTTAGTAAGGCACGATCCCTGGCTAAATCCGTCGCAAATTGGTCCGTCACAAATTTCCTCACAATTGGATTTGCAACGAAGGGTTTAATCAGGGATTTCATCCGTGACAAAATCCGTTGCAAATGCCAAAATCCGTTACAAATTGCTCAAAATCCCTTGCTAAATCCGAGAGTAAAGGGCTGCATTCTAGTAGTGGAAACATGAGTAAGTACTAATAAAGTTTTCATCTCTATAACGAGAAGGTTTGACAATTGCTCTTTTTGGCCTTCTGATGCAGCAAGTCTCTGTTGGTCTTTCTTCTTAATGAACAGAATCACTTTGCCATGAGCTCCCCCTTTCATTTTGCTCCCTTAAACTCCCTCTTTCATTTTGATCTCTTGCAGCAATAGGAGTAGATGAGCCTTGCTGAGATGGCACTTTTGTTAATATTGGCAGATTCATCACTTTTGATGAGTTGTCTTCATATGTATCCTCATCACAGCTAGTGAAACACCCGTGTCCCAATTTTATAATAAAATACTTAAACTTATGGAAATTACCAAAATACCCCTGAAACCCAGGACACGAAATCAAATATCCAAAACATTATCTGGAAAGAATTACTCAATATTCCTAGATGTCATAAAGAACAACAACAAAACCGGTTTAACAAGCCTCAAGTCAACCCGACATCCTGCCGATACATCATCAAATACCAAATCCCAGCAACCCGCCGATAAAATAGTCGAAATCAAATTGACATCTCATCGAAATCCAATGCAGCGGAAGATAAAGATAAAATAAAGCAAAAGTAAAAAAAATGAGATGCAAGTCGGCTCTATGGATCCAACCGGGAGAAGAAGCACAGCTACCTGCTGAGACAACCACGTCCGTACTCTGGAAGGGTAGAAAGTGACTGCACGCTAACTAAGAGTCTGAAAAACAACGTTGGCGATTATGTGAGTCGCCTACTCTGTGAGCAGTATAAATCTAATTATGTAGGTGTGCAGAAACAAGTTCGAAAGGAAAGAAGAGAAACAAACACAAGTAAGCAAACACATAATAACCAGTACTAACATGCCAACCACATAAAGCAAACAGTTTATATTTTCCATCAGTTGTGTGTTGAGTTTTTCTTATTATATTTATTATTCAGGGCCCCCTGCTGTGTGCGTCGAGCTCGGTCCCGTCTCATGAGACAACCAGGCATAAGCCCAAATAAACCAGGCACGAAGCCCAAACATATCCATAGAGACAGAGAGAGAGACAGAGAGAAAGAGGGAGGTAGAAAGGGGGAGGTAGAAGGAGGGAGGTAGAACCGGTCATCACAGACCCATATACTAAACCGCATATCACATGCTATCCCGCATGCAAACCCGAGGGGTATCACTTCCCGCTCGATCCAACCGGTCATCAGCACACGGTAGCCTATCTTCTACAGTACATTATTCTTATTCACAAATTATGAGTTCATGTGTGCCAAGAGATTGTGATTTAACAGGGTTGTGTGAATAATCAACTCAATCAAATGTCCGGGTCTCCGACCCACGGTACATCACACAAAACACCCAAAATCACACCACATGTTATATTCCATAACAATCCAAAAATTCATGCTCAAAAGCAAACAGTAACACATAGGCACACAATACGGATCACAGCATGTTAGCAAACAGGGCATGCAACTCAAATAGACCAATCCAACAAGCTCATGCATACAAACATAAAAAGACGTATAAAGTCACCTCAACGACGGTTATCCTGTGGAGCTTTCCCCAAAACAGATCCTCCAGCTCCCGAGGTATTACCCGTGCCTGAATACCGGCACACACAAATATTACAAAACAATTACAACCAAAACGTGCATGCATGATCACTAAATGCTCAACTGAGTTTAACCCGTCCCTAGCTAGCCAATTATGTAATTTCCAGGTCTGAGCCCGACAAGGTGTTTCTCTCACCTAAACTCCGGGTATCGGGACCTAAGGTTCACCGGGCTTAAGTCCACTAAGTCCATAAATAGCTCCCGGGCCTATGGCCCATTCATTATATCCTTAACGGGTTCCCGGGCCTAAAGCCCATCTAAGTCCAAATTCAATTCCGGGCCTAAGGCCCACTTCCTTAAGTCCATAATTAACCAAGTATAAAATTGGGCTCAAAGCTCGTTACTTAAATCCAAGGGTTATTCATAAGTTAATATTGGGCCTGGGCCCGGTTCCCCTAAAACCGTTCTAAGGTCAACCCGAGCCCAAATGTTCTTGGCCTATGGTTCTACCCGTGTCGGTAAATTCCCGGCTATACACACTCACAACCCCGCACACGGTATTCCACTAAATAACTTTAATTTCCAATACAACAATTACACCTACATTAATTATTACATGCCATGAATGAGATTAAAAACATCAAATTACACATCGAGGTAATACCGTTAAATGCCGGAATAAAACCCGAGTCTTCGCCGGAAAAATCCCGAGCCTTGCCGGAAAATTCCCGAGCCTCGCCGGAAAATCAACAACGAAGCCCAACAACTACCCCCAACGAATCTGCCACAATCCCAAACAACAATCACATACAATTTCACAGCAGTCATAATCACAAATCCGTCAGCAAAACGAATTGAGGAAGAAAGAAAGGCTGCAGGCACACTCACCGGAAAACAAGTCCTCACTATCGACACTAGACTTGAACCAAAACTCACAGTTATGCTCGGTACAGCACTGCCCGGAGCCAATCACCACGAGAACCACCACGAGAACTACCCCAATCCGGTTGACCCCACCGGATACCAATCACAAGCCAGACAAGATTCGGAACCACCAAGTCGTACCGCCAACCAGCACCTAGCCCACCGCCACAAGAAAACCCACGCCCACACAAACTCAATCAGACAAACGAACCCAATCCAATCCAAATCGGAAGAAAAGAGAGAGAGCGTGAGGCTTACCGGTGACAAAACCAGAGGCGGCGGCGAGGGGACGAGATATACCCCGAGTCGTACTCGACTCCAACTTCTTCCCTCCACTCCTACTGGCAGACGGCGACACAGCCACGGGCGGCGGTGTGGAGTGGCGAGCGAAGAAGATATGACGAGATGGTGGTGTCGGTGGCGTGAGAGAGAAGAAGAGAGGAAAAAGAAGTAGGCTCGGAAAAAGAAAAAGAGAAAGAAAGAGGTGGGGAGGTAATAGGTGGTAACTGCTACCATGATTTGAGGAGAACAAATCGGGAGCAGAAACCGTGGAGAAGAGGGAGGAGAGAGGGAGAGAGAGAGAGAGAGAGAGAAGGAAGAAAGAGGAGCGGCGGCCAAAAGCGAAAAAAGGAAAAGGAGGAGAAAAGAGGGAGAAAAGAAGAAGAAAAGGAGAGGGCTCGGGCTAGGGTTTGGCCGCCCTAGTGGACGACCCGTCATCCGCTTAGGCGCGGTCAACCCCCCCTGCCTGGTCAACGCGCTTTCTTTTTTTTTTTTCCCTCTTTTCCAAAACGACGTAGTTTCAATAGAAACCGCGTTAAACTTCGCGTCTCACCTCGATCTCGAATTCGTTTCCCACGGGACCCGAACCATGAACAATACCAACTTAAAATTGACATTTCCAAGGCATAATAATTTATTTCCTCGACTAAAACACGAAAATACCTCAATGGTAAAATTGGAATAAAATTTCGAAAATTCCATAAATCCAATTATGAAAAATCTGGGGCGTTACAACTAGAGCCATGTAAAGAAGATAACTCATCAAAAACAACATCTATTGATACTGTCATTTTTTGACTTTTGGGATCCATACACTTCCAGCCCTTTTTCCGTTCATCATACCCAATAAAAATACATTTTCTTGCCTTTGCATCAAGTTTAGTTCTCTGAACTTCAGGTATGTGAACATAGCAGGTGGATCCAAAAACTCTGAGATGTTGAATATTGGGCTTCTCACCAAACATCATTTCATAAGGAGACTTCAAATTGATTGGACTCAGTGGCGTTCTATTAATTACGTATGCTGCACATTTTATACCTTCTGCCCACAAGGCTTTTGGCAGGTTCTTGGCATGCAACCAACTCTTACAAGTCTCCACCAGATGTCTAATTTTTCTTTCAGCTATTCCGTTTTGTTGTGGAGTATGGGAGCATGAGAGTTCCCTTTTGATTCCATGTTGTTGGCAAAAAGAAAAGAACTCATCGGATGTAAATTCGCCACCATTGTCAGTGCGTAACTTCTTGATTTTCTTGCCAAACTCAGCCTCCACCATTTCCCTGAACTCAATAAACTTGGTGAGGACATCAGATTTTTGTTTCACAAAATAAATCCAGGTAAACCTGCTGAAATCGTCAACAAATATCAGCATATATTGAAAACCACTATAAGAAGGAGTTCTAGTAGGCCCCATTAAATCACTGTGAATGCATTCTAGTGGATCCTTGCATCTGGATAAAGATTTATCAAATGGAAGACGATGTGCCTTACCATATTGACAACCTTCACAAATTTCACCACCACTGAAGTTAGTTAGACTTGGCAACCCCTTCACTAAATTTTGATCCACCATTACTTTTAACTTGTTCATGCTCAAATGCCCAAGTCTAGCATGCCACAAGGAAGCATTCTCGTTGTTGCTCATCTTATTTACATAAGAAGTAGATGCTGATAAAACAAATAAATCATTGACTCTCTTACCGGTGTGAATAACATCTGCCTCGAGAACTTTGATGTTTCGAAGAAACTTCACATCATTGGGTCCAAAAAGAAGGTAGTTTCCAGCATCTACAGCATTCGCCACCGAGAATAAGTTCTTCTTCATCCCTGGGACATGATATACACTATCAAGAACAATGGATTCATTATTCTTGTCGTTGACAGTAACAACGCCTTCATTCTTGACGGGATGTACAGTGTTGTCAGCTGTGACAATAGCATCAGAGCCTTTGTATTCGAGAAAGCTAGAGAACTTTGAATCATCACCAGTTAGATGGTGGCCACAACCAGAATCAACAATCCAATCTTCTTTAAAATTGATGGAAGTCATGGCATTAACAGGTCTGACCATAAAACAACTGCTCCAATCCTCTTCTTCATCTTTGAGCTTGTCATTGGTATTGGTTTCGGCTGCATTTCCTTCATTGAGTTTTACCCTGCAAAATTTTTTAATGTGCCCAGGTTTCCCACAACGATAACATTTAAAGTTCTTCTTCCCAGCATGGTTTTGAAACTCAAAATTTTCAGGTTGACTTGAATCACCAACTTTCTCTTTGCCTTTAAAATTCTTCATTCTCTTTGAAAACAAAGCTGTCCCTTCTTCTTCCTTTAGAGAAGCAGAAGCCATTTGCTTGGCCAATGACTCTTGTGAAGACAAGAGATTCTCAAGCTCTTCTAAAGATGGTTGTTGAGCCCATCCTTGAATTGAAGTAACAAAAGGTGAATATTCAGGTTTCAAACCTCGAATGATGCATCGCCTTAACCTTGCATCGGAAATTGCTTCTTCTGGATTTAGAATAGAAATTTCTGCACTATCTTTCATCTTCAGAAAGTACTCTGACATAGAGAGTGTTCCCTGAGTTATACTTGCCAACTCATTCTCTAATACCTGCAACCTTGCTTCATCCTTCTTATTGAATAGACGATGAAATGTCTGCCAGATTTCTCTTGCAGAATGACACCTTATAATATGCTGAAACATTCCCTTCGAAATTGATCTCTTCAAAGCAAACTCTGCCTTTGCATTCAGTTGCTTCCAGTTCTTTACTGCTGTAGCATTTTCAGGTGTGTTCGCTGGGCAATTCGTATTGGCTCCATCAACAACATCCCATAGATCCTCTCCAACAAGATATGATTCGATGCAAGTCCTCCACATCAAATAATTTGATGAGTTCAACAGCTCCAGACCCAAGCCATTTGCACGACCACTTGCATCCATTCTTGAAGAATAGGTTGACTCTTTCACCAAGGGATATTAGTCACAACCAACTAAGACCTTTGTGGCTCCGCTACCATGAAAGAAAATAGATAGTAAATAATCACTAGCCCAAGATCGTCAATCAGAAAGTAAAAGAAACAAATCTTCAGAGTGATCACAAAGAACTGGAATTCTTTTCTGTGTTATTTGATCTACAACAAACTTGCATCATAGTGACTTACATATAAAGCTGTGTACAACATTCTAGATGACACATGGGAAATATAAAACTACATTAATAAGACAACTAATACAATTTGACTACTAAGACCTTAATGCATGCAGTAAATTCGTTTTGTAACTCCAATAAGCTGCAAGTCCAAAAAATCAACTTTAATACTTCAACAGTAGGTGATTATTGCATTCAGTCTCCTGATCGCATAGAGGGCAGAGGGCAGCATCAGCATCTATGATTCCCTGTCTATGTAAATTGCTGCGAGTTGCAATTTCGTTGTGAAAAACTAGCCATAAGAAGCATTCGATTTTGGGAGGAACCAGAGATTGACACACGTTGGGACTACGACATGGGGGGGATGCTGAATTATAAATGAGCTCGCCACCTACTTTGGTGTTGTACTCCTTTGTAGTACCTGTTCCCCATACCCAACAATCGAAGGCATCACTTCTGAGGGGTAAGCTCACCAGTGCCGAATCTATCTGATTGCACTCAACCGCCTCCCATTTGTAAAGTTGGCGCCTCCATATAAGACCCTGTTCTGCCAAAGGAGAGGGGAATTCCTTAAACATCGCCGGTGAACCATTCTTGTGTTTTGATACCTGAAACAATCTAGGAAAATTGTCTTTAAGAGGACCAAGGGAGCACCAGGGGTCAAGCCAAAAGTTGACTCGATTGCCATCACCGATCTGAATCTGAAGAAGAGAGGACAACGGAGCTGAATTCTGACAGTTCTAATTCCCTGAATCTATGATGTTCTTCTAGATAGGTGAGGTCTTTTTATCGATTCAAATCGGAAGAAAAGTATCTGATTGTCCTTGACATTTATTCTTAATCAACATACACCAGTCTTCATTATGATTGAAGATGAATTTCCAATACCACTTGAACAAAAGGCACCGGTTCTTGACATGAATATCCTCAATACCGAGCCCTCCGAGTTTTTATGGTCTTGTGATTTTGTTCCAGGCCACCATGCACATTTTATTTCTCTCTAACAAGCCTCCTCATAAAAATCTTCTCTGCATTCGTGTCATGCTCTTTGCCACTGTTGCCAGGATTTTGAAGAGGGACATGTAGTACATTGGGAGGGAAGATAGTACTGCTTCTAGTAGCACAACTCTTCTTGCGAAAGACAAGAATTTAGACTTCCAAGATTTAAGTTTCGATTGGAATTTCATGATTACCGGTTTCCAGTTGGATGCTCTTCTCATATTTGCGCCCAGCGGCAGGCTGAGGTACTTGAAGGGGAATTTCTCTGCTTTACAACACAACCTGTCTGCCAAATATTCAATCCTCCCCGCCTCTATATTGATGCCGATCACAACGCTTTTGTGGAAATTTATGCTGAGACCTGAAAGGATTGCAAAACATCTCAATACTCGTTTAAGGTTCAACAAATTCTCCAGCTTATCATCTGCAAATATAAGGGTATCATCTGCATATTGCAGCAAATTTGCAGTAACTCCATGCACTTCCACCTTTTCCACCAGTCCTTTTGTGATAGCTTGCGAGAGCAATGCGTTAAGTCATTTTGCTGCAATGGTAAATAGGAAAAGGGAAAGGGGGTCGCCCTGTTTTAACCCTCTCCCCATCTTAAATTCCCCAGAAGGTGATCCATTTACCAAAACTGACAGCACCGATGTCTGCAAGCATGCTTCTATCCATGTTCTCCATTTAGGGCCAAAGCCAATAGACTCCATCACCTGAAAAAGATATGCCCATGAAACCGAGCCATAAGCTTTTTTATAGTCGATTTTCCACACAACAGCTCGATTGCCCCCTTTTTTCAATGAGTGAACAATCTCAGCAGCAAGCAGAGCCCCGTCTAGGATGTTCATTCCTTCGGTAAAAGCGAATTGCCTTTTCTCAACAGTACCAGGAAGCACCTTCTTTAGTCTGAGATCATGGATTTTGGCAATTATCTTGTATAGGGCGTTGACGAGAGTGATAGGCCGATAGTCGTCGAAGGAGGTTGAATCGCCTTTCTTGGGGATTAGGGTGATATAAGAGCAGTTAAGTCCTCTCGGAATATGCCCCTCTCGAAAGAAAAAATCCACCAGATCAAAGACATCCTCCTTCAATAGATCCCAACTCTTCTTGTAAAAAGACATATTGAATCCGTCTGGCCCGGGAGCTTTGGACCCGTGACAAGACCACACCGTTGCTTTTATCTCATCCATAGTCACTGGGCTCTTCAAACTTTTGGCCGCCTCATCCTCTAGTCTAGGTAATTTGATGTTACCTATCGATGGTCTTCCTAGCGATTTATCAGAATACAAGTTGCTAAAAAATCTAACATCTTCCTCCTTTATGCCGTTAGGGTCCGCGATTGACACAAGGCCGGACTGTATAGTGGCGATATGATTCTTCCTCCCTCTCGCGGATGCACATATGTGAAAAAACCGGGTATTCCGGTCTCCCAGTCTAATCCACCTATCCCTGGCCTTTTGTTTCCGTAGAACTTCATGTTGTCTCAATTTGAGTTTAAACTCTGCCTTGCTTTTGGAAAGCTTGTCGACTTCAGGTGGTGACAAATGCCGCGATTCGACAGCTAGCTCAAATGACTCAATTTCTTCTAGGAGGGAATCCAAATTTTTCTCAATGTGGCCGAAAGAGGTCCGGTTCCACTTGGCCAATTCTTTACGAAGGAGACTCAATTTCTTAATCAAACAAAATCTGCCCAGTATCTGAACACCAATCTCAGCCCACATCCGTTTCAAAGTCTCCTAAAAATCCGGGTTCAACCACCAACAGGATTGGAATTTGAATGGCTTAAAGCCCCAATCTATTTTTTCCTGTGAGAGAATAATCGGCCAGTGATCAGAAGTGAATCTCCGACCCGATTTTAGACTAATGGACCTGAACCAGATGCTCCACTCTCCTTCAGCCATTGCTCTATCGATTCTACTTGCACCCATTTTATTAGCCCAAGTAAATTGGCCATCTTGTAGGTCAAACTCCTGTAAACCCAGATAAGACATAAAGCCTTTCAATGCACCAGCGCCTCTACTACATTTGTAAGTGGAGTGTCGTTTCATTAGCTAGTATTTGAGTCTCAAAAATAACCTTTTGTAAGTAGAACCATTGTGAATATTAGTCTCGGCCTGATGACTCTCCTCGAGTGCTAGGATTCCTTTTACTTTCTTGTTCTTGATTTGTTGGTGATTTGTTGGTGCGGTTACGGTCTTCCCGTAACTCACAGTTGTATTTTGCATCTTTAAGCACCTGTGGGGTTTTATCAACAACTATCCACCTGCTTTTAATTAGCAACTTCAAAAGTCCACATAAGACGGTAAAATTCAGGTTTTAGAAAACAAAAAAGAAGATTACACCAACTGTATATATCTGTATGTCTGTCAATTATTTCAAATCAATTGATTATAGATAAGATTAGTGATTCCAGATAAAACAACAGACGCCATGGATTGCACAAATTAACTGTATCTTTCTATCAATATTACAAAGTAAGGGACTCTGGATAAGAATGGTGATTTTGGATAAAATAATATATAGACTCCTGATATATTATATTCCTGTATATATATTATACACTTATCTATGTGAATTATTTCAAACTTAGTGATCCTAGATATCAGATAAGATTAGTGGCTCTAGATAAAATAATTAATAGACTCCTTATCCCAAAAATGTTTTTTTTTTTCTTTCCTATAACGTGATTACACCTACTTTATTTGGCATCTTTAACACCAATACGTAACAAAATTCGCAGTTTTTTTATCAACAACTATCCAAATGTTTTTAGCTGTTCTGTGAACCTAGAGAAGACAACAAACCAAAAGCAAAGTCTAGGTTGTGTGTCAGTGTTGTCATATACACAGAACCTAGACACTCTATACCACACCCCAATCCATATATAAAAGCATGCAATTCTTACAACAACAACACCACATCCAATTTAGCATAAAAAAACATCACAATCAATACACTTAATTACCATCAGCTGTGGTGATTCCCATGAAGGACGAAGGGGAAGGAGGAGAGGACGAAATAGATATGGTGTGGCGGATAAGAGTTTGAAATATCGGATTAACGAGTTACCAGAAACCTTTGGTAGGTCACTAGCTATATATCTATCATGCATTTCAGTGATTAATTAGCTATGGTAGATATGATTACGTGACGATAATATATCTTTTTGGCATCATCATTTGGTTCCAATCAAATGATTTCATAAATAACTGTTTGGTATGTTTTTCATAAAAGCATATACGTTCACGATGGTTATGCTTCTGTTTTAGGCTCCGGTGTCTCCTTACATTGGAAGCTCGAATCCCCATGAAGACTATGTCAGGACTGAGTGTAATTCAAATGAATGCTTCAAGGAGAATGCAGACCGATTCACTCAGACGTTTTACTCAAATGAAGTAACATCTAAGTGATGGCGAGGCATGATGATTCGCTCTTCTTCTGGGCCATGATAAAGCCACCAATGCTAGGGGTCACCATAGCCTGCTTCTTCAAGATTGCAGTGGTGGTTCCTGCAGTAAAGGCATCTGGATCTTAACAGAGCAAGGAATACTTCATTTTCAACTTCAAGTTGGAATAAAGGCTTCTGGATCTTAACAAAGCAGCACTAGTTGCAGCCAGGCATATGGGAAAAAATTCTAAATGGTCGTAGACAAATGTTGTTGCTTATTTTGTACTTATGAAGAATATTGTATGTATATATGAATATATGAACTGATCCTTTGGTTCATGAGAAGCTGCAATGACTAATTAATGAAACGAAATCCATCATCTTGATCATTGCAATGCACCCATGCTCGAGTTTGATTCATGTTAATATGCGTTTCTTAATTTGTATAGTGTGTTGTAAATATACTTATCTAATAAATAAATTCACTTGTGATTGTCAGACCTATATCTATATACCTTTTTAATATATATAAATGTGTCTGCGACTGCACATAATGGATGGATATCTATTCTCAAAATATTTCGACTGATGTTCAGAACTTCAGATAAATTTCCACAAAATTGAAGTTAGTAAACTGTAATTTCGCAGGCATAATTTTGTTCTGTGTCTCGAGGCACTACTGCTCGGATGACTCACTGGATCTCTTGCTCGGATGATTCTGCTTATATGGGTTCCTCTACTGTCATCAATGCATAATTGTTTGCATGCAGCATCGGTTTTACACCTAACTTTCCCTTACGGTGTAGCTAGCCACAGTGATGCTGAAACTGAGAAGAATTGGAAGGGCGTTACTAGGAATTTTATTCTTCTTTATTGTAACTATATAGTGTAGTGCTACTTATTTTATTCTGATTTTGGAGACTTCTTGCATATATACATTGTACGTGACTTCGCCAGCCTATGGCTTGTTAACTTGATTTCAGTTCATCAACAAAACCACACTCGTTAGTATTAAAAAAAGAAGATTTATTTATCGCTAGCATCCAGGTTTAGGGAAAGAATTATGAAAATGTATTTTCCAATTTCTAACTCATTATTTTTATTTATTTTGAAAATCTGTACAAGCTTAATTTGGACTTGAGTCACAGGTTTCACCAACCACCCGGATAAGACGAGCAGGCATGCATGGATAAGACTTAACAACGTAAGTTTAGATAAGACAGAGAAAAACTTAAACTTAATTTGTCCGAGTCACAGATTTCACCAAGCACCTTCTTTAAATGGTTTTTTTTTTTTCCTTCATATAAACATTATAATATCCTGGTGTATCTATTACACACAGATTTTATCAACTACACGTCTACACCAACATGGTATTCACCGGTGGCTCGATGCGTCACCCTTGTGAGGTGGACCACTACCAATAGCACAATTTTCATACACCCGCTTCCACCACGACTCGAAACCTGGACCTTGGGGTTTAAAGGGAATGCAGCACGCTGTACCACACGCTTTATTCTTTGTGTGATACCAATATCTATCTGATGCATGTGAAATATGCATAGTTGAAGGCATAATTTTGTACTCAAATCGTTCTCAATTCATCATGATTATATGCCTAATATGCAATATTCCATCATATTCCTCCAATTTACATCCCTTACTGTATGATTAGTGGTTTCAGGTATATTTTGGCCAAATCAAGAGGATTTCATTGAAGAATTTGAAGATACAGCCTCAGTCACTGCGTGAGCCTGTGACAGAGCCTGTAAGCCTGTCCTTGAGGCTGTCGTTCAACAAGAACCCAGCAAGCAACCTCAAACCACCCCTGGATCACCGAGTTTTCATTGAATCACATTGCACTCACCAGATCCAGGAAGTCCTCAAGTCATCTCACCATTGGAAAAAGGAGCAGGAACCAATTAAAGGGAGAATTTGGGAAAGAACCCTTACAGCCTCAGCCACAGCGTGAGGTTGTGCATTCTGCAAAAACCCAGGAAGTACAAGGGAATATAAAAGTTGTCGCCACTTGCACTTTCCACCCCACCAACATAAACAATTATTCCCCTAACATTCTCAGAGCACGTTTGAAGGAAAAGGAGAAATGGGCACATGCCACCTAGGAATCTTCTTAAACTAGAATTATCCTCTGCAAAAGGAGGCGCCTTGGAACTCACATGCCACCTAGGAATCTTCTTAAACTAGAATTATCCTCTGTAAAAGGAGGCGCCTTGGAACTCACAAGCCACCAATTGCTGCCCATCACGCTCCCTGCTCTGACACACAGAAACAAGATCGGAGAATAATCAGAACCACTTGCCCAGACAAGAAGGAGCTTTCCAGCAACGAGGGGAGAAGGAGACCAAAGGGGATGCACCCTACAAAAGGGAAGAAGGGCAGGCGACAGAGGGCATCGAGTCATCGATTGGAGCTGAGAAGAAAACCCAGAATTCAGGGAACTAAGGGAAAACACGATTCTGCAGCCTTTCTGGGCAGAAATCGTGTTGCCCTCACTCTCAGTTCACTCGAAAACACCATGACATCCCATACCTCCATCGTTTTTGTAATTCCAGTTATGAACTAAACGACCCCTTCTTAGGTTGAAGGGGGAAACATGTATTCGATTTGTGTTTAATAAACTGCTCCAGTTTTTAACCCCCTCTTTCTTGCTTTAGTTGTTGAGTTGTTAATCCATGTTTAGGTTCTGATCAAACCAATGCATGAACTCAGGTAGCTAGGTGAAGAACCGAAAGGAGAAACCTTAGTCACCAGAAAAACAACAACCAAACCTTAGTTTTTAACTCGTGACAGAATTAGAAACTAGGTGAGGAATTAGCCTCAACACCAAATCTTCATCCCCCTTGAGTTTGACCCATGCGAAAGCACTTGAAATATGAGAACCTTGGGAGGAACCTGTGAGTGAAAACAAATGGGTTCAGTATAGGTTGAGAGCGCCTGTAAGAACCAATCTTTGTAATTGACCTTTTGCCGTCCACAGCCTCAGGCTGTGCCCAGCATAGCCTCAGCCTGTCACAGTGTATTTTGCTGTCGACAGTGCCAAGCTGTAGCAAGCACAGCCTCACTCTGTGACAGTACGAGTCAAGAGATAACACCATTCCTAGTTTGATTCTTGATTGATTATTGGGTAGCATATTCTTATTTAGTAGCAACCTGGCGAAGGACCGAAAGGAGAAGCCAGGAGTGCTAGACCTACAATAGTCAACCTTCACTCCTTAAGCATTCGAAAGAAGGTAAGGAGAGGCTGTGGGAACCAGCACCAACATTAAACTTCATCCCTAAGTGGACGTCTGCTCTAGTGACAGGGGGTAGATGGAAGCTTAAGGAACTATTAATAAGATCGAAAGCCGTTGATAGTACCTTAGGTTGGGAGCCCCGGCAAGACATCTCATTAGTCACAGCCTCATCACAGTGTCAGTCTGTGACTGAGGCTGTAGAGCAGTTCGTGAGCACAAATCAGGACATGTGGATCCCGGATGCCTAAGAATTCACCATTCCTGATCTCTCCCTCATTTAGTCTATTGTTACATTTATTTTACTGTTTATTTTGCTTCTTAATAATTATTCACCAAATCCATCACCGTTTAATTGCTTTCAAGTCTAATTAGTCTAAGATAGAAGGAAAACGGATTCCACCCAGTCCCTGTGGATACGACCTTGATACGCACTACAACAACCCTGTGCACTTGCAGGAAATTACACAGCACGCATCAAGTTTTTGGCGCCGTTGCCGGGGACTGGCGTTTGAATCTTTTTACTTTTTATTTCCGACTTATTAGACTTTTTGTTACTTACCCTTTTTTTTTTCTTTTTCCAAGTCGAAGCTTTCAGGTGGTGCATGCCCCAAACCAGGAGCAAGAAGCCATCTCTAACCTTCCACCAGGAGATTGAAAGGACAGCCCGTGAATTTCGCAAGAAGAGCAAACAGAAACAACAAACAATGGCGAACAGACTCAATGAAGGAGCGCACCCAGAGGTTGAACAGGCTCAGCCTGTGCGACCTTACATCCCCATGTCCCAGCTCCTACAACCACCAACCACCATCATCCACAACAGCATCGCCATTCCAGATGTAGACGCCCCCTATGAAATCAGAACAAATCTGCTCAGCATGTTGGAGAGGCGCACATTTGGAGGCCTGCCCTCAGAAGACCCAAACTCGCACTTGCAGAATTTTCTGCGAGTGTGTAGCACTGTGAACATAGCCGGAATGACCAAGGAGCAGCTATACATGAGAGTATTCCCATTCTCACTCAGAGACACAGCATTTGAATGGCTCAACAATCATGAGGCAGGCCATTTCACAGACTGGGACAGCCTAGTCAGGGCCTTCTTGAAGGAGTATCACCCGTCAAGCAAAGCTGCAAGCTTGAGGCAGCAACTCATCGGTTTCTCCCAGCGTTATGACGAATCCATTCGTGACGCTTGGGAGAGATTCAAGGGACTGCTCAGAAGGTGCCCAAACCACAGGATTGATGAAGCCGTGCAGCTTGAGCAATTTTATTGCGGCCTGAGTGATGAAGACCAAAACACCTTGGACAAAATGGCCAACGGTGCATTCTTGGACAAGGACTATAATGACGGCGTGGCCATTCTTGAAGCCCTGTCCAGAAGAAAAACCCAAGTCAGGGGAGTCAAATCCCCTGGCCTCATTGAAGTAGATCGAGTGACCAAGCTGGAAGCAGAGATTGAAGCACTCAGGAAACAGTTGGGGACTGCTCATGTCAAGGCAGCCACAGCCTCAGTCACAGCCTCAGACTGTGAAGGCTGTGGAGGACCGCACAACACAACCAGCTGCCCCCTCTTCACCGAATGTGATTCTGAGCAAGCCAACTTCATCCAGCAGAAGCAAAACCAATTTGGAAACTCCTACAATCCATCATGGAGGAATCACCCAAATTTCTCTTGGAGAGGACCAGGCGAAGAAAGAGCCCCACAACAGCCCCAGTACCAAAGGCAGAATCAAGGCGCACAGCCCCAATACCAGAGGCAGAACCAGGTGGGACAACAAGGCAGCAACACCGACATGATGAACATGCTGCAGTCCATCTTGGCAAACCAAAACAAAATGAGCGAGGAAATTTCTCAAATTAAATCCCACAGCAGGATCCTCGAAAATCAAATTGCCCAACAAGCCTCAATGTCTACTAACCAGCAAGGAGCCCTTCCAGGAAAACCGGTGGAGAATCAAAGGGTTGAACATTGCAATGCAGTGACACTTCGCAAGAAAGAGGAGTTAGAGGCTACAGCACCAAGACAGCCTGACGCTGTAGAACTGACAGCACCAACATCGAGCTTGGAACGTACAGTTCAGACACAGGCTGAGCCCGTCACTGAGCCTGTAGGCACGAAGAAGGTAGAGGAACAACCCCAGACTGTCAAACCATATCATCCTCCTCTTCAATATCCAGAAGTATACTACAAGGCCAAATTGGAAAAGCAACCCACTATGATGTCCCGTGAGAGCACTCTAATCCAACATCCACCGCCCAAGAAATGCCCAGACCCAGGGAGCTTCACAATACCATGTCATGTAGGGAGCAAGAAGATTGAAGGAGCCCTATGCGACTTAGGGCAAGTGTCAGCCTGCTGCCACTTTCCACCGCTCGAGATATGGACCTTGGGAACATCAAGACCATAAGGATGAAAATCCAGCTTGCTGACCGGTCGCTTGTACATCCTGCTGGTGTATTAGAAGATGTACCTGTAAGGGTTGGTGACTTCCTCATACCTATTGATTTTGTGGTCACAGATATGGAGTTAGATGCCCATACACCTATTATTTTGGGGCGACCGTTTCTTGCCACGGCCAGAGCATTGATAGATGTTGAGGAAAGAAGAGTGACACTGAGAGTCGGGGAAAAGACAATGAACTTCAATATGCCGAGAGCCCCTGAGCCAGAACTGGACTTAGACACCTGCTGCCAGTTCGACACTATTGATAATGGCATCAACACAAGGCAACAGGCTCAGCCTTTCCAGCAGCATGTCCAACAACCGGTCCAACAACCTCTTCCTCAGAAATTAAACAAGGTGCATTTGGACGTAAAGGGTAAGACGATAAAAGCATGCAATTCTTACAACAACAACAACACAACCAATTTAGCATAAAAAAACATCACAATCAATACACTTAATTACCATCAGCTGTGGTGATTCCCATGGAGGAAGAAGGGGAAGGAGGAGAGGACGAAATAGATATGGTGTGGCGGATAAGAGTTTGAAATATCGGATTAACGAGTTACCAGAAACCTTTGGTAGGTCACTAGCTATATATCTATCATGCATTTCAGTGATTAATTAGCTATGGTAGATATGATTACGTGACGATAATATATTTTTTGGCATCATCATTTGGTCACAATCGAATGATTTCATAAATAACTGTTTGGTATGTTTTTCATAAAAGCATATACGTTCACGATGGTTATGCTTCTGTTTTAGGCTCCGGTGTCTCCTTACATTGGAAGCTCGAATCCCCATGAAGACTATGTCAGGACTGAGTGTAATTCAAATGAATGCTTCAAGGAGAATGCAGACCGATTCACTCAGACGTTTTACTCAAATGAAGTAACATCTAAGTGATGGCGAGGCATGATGATTCGCTCTTCTTCTGGGCCATGATAAAGCCACCAATGCTAGGGGTCACCATAGCCTGCTTCTTCAAGATTGCAGTGGTGGTTCCTGCAGTAAAGGCATCTGGATCTTAACAGAGCAAGGAATACTTCATTTTCAACTTCAAGTTGGAATAAAGGCTTCTGGATCTTAACAAAGCAGCACTAGTTGCAGCCAGGCATATGGGAAAAAATTCTAAATGGTCGTAGACAAATGTTGTTGCTTATTTTGTACTTATGAAGAATATTGTATGTATATATGAATATATGAACTGATCCTTTGGTTCATGAGAAGCTGCAATGACTAATTAATGAAACGAAATCCATCATCTTGATCATTGCAATGCACCCATGCTCGAGTTTGATTCATGTTAATATGCGTTTCTTAATTTGTATAGTGTGTTGTAAATATACTTATCTAATAAATAAATTCACTTGTGATTGTCAGACCTATATCTATATACCTTTTTAATATATATAAATGTGTCTGCGACTGCACATAATGGATGGATATCTATTCTCAAAATATTTCGACTGATGTTCAGAACTTCAGATAAATTTCCACAAAATTGAAGTTAGTAAACTGTAATTTCGCAGGCATAATTTTGTTCTGTGTCTCGAGGCACTACTGCTCGGATGACTCACTGGATCTCTTGCTCGGATGATTCTGCTTATATGGGTTCCTCTACTGTCATCAATGCATAATTGTTTGCATGCAGCATCGGTTTTACACCTAACTTTCCCTTACGGTGTAGCTAGCCACAGTGATGCTGAAACTGAGAAGAATTGGAAGGGCGTTACTAGGAATTTTATTCTTCTTTATTGTAACTATATAGTGTAGTGCTACTTATTTTATTTTGATTTTGGAGTCTTCTTGCATACATTGTACGTGACTTCGCCAGCCTATGGCTTGTTAACTTGATTTCAGTTCATCAACAAAACCACACTCGTTAGTATTAAAAAAAAAAAAAAAGATTTATCTATCGGCTAGCATCCAGGTTTAGGGATAGAATTATGAAAATGTATTTTCCATTTTCTAACTCATTACAAGTTTTTATTTATTTTGAAAATCTGTACAAGCTTAATTTGGACTTGAGTCACAGGTTTTACCAACCACCCGGATAAGACGAGCAGGCATGCATGGATAAGACTTAACAACGTAAGTTTAGCCCCGCCCGAGACCCCTGACTGACCTGCCGGCAACAACTCCAGGTACATAATTGTCTCGGCAAAAGTTTTAGGTACACGATTGTCTCAATCACTAAAATATGGATACCATCCGTACCAAAAACCCGATTATTAACCACTATCCATAAGTATATGCAAGTTCACTAATAATTTACAGTTGGATTACTACAAGTGTATACAGGTTGTCCCTCACAGTGAGAAGTCTATCGCTGTCATATAAATATGCCCTCACTTGAGGTTTAGGGGGTCATAAGTAATCACAATCTCCATATACTCTGAACTTGTACTGAGGAGGTCTATGAGGAGGTCTAGGAGTCTCAGTACATGTATAAAAGCAATCCTTTTCCTCTGTAAAGCCTTTACAAGCGAGAAAAATATTTACCTGTTAGCTATGATCTCTTCAGGAGAGGAGGAGGAAGAAGAGGAAGAAATGATGGTATGCCGGCTAAGAGTTTCAAATATCGGAGCAACGATCTACCAGACGACCATGGTAAGTCTCCGGTGACATATATATCGTTTGCATGAATTTCATTTAACATTATGTGATAGATGTTATGAACAGGGATGACTATCATTCTGCTTCTGTTTTTAAGGCAGCGATTATTTGGTTGTTTTGTTTGGTTGTTGATACCTAGTTGGTTTCAGGTAACCTTGTAAGCTAGCTAAGATTCAGGCTGATTTTAACAAGCTCAAAATTGTTGTTTCGTGTTATGCTTCCCTTTGTCTTATTCTACTTAGAAGATCCGAATAACCTACTGTTGCACTATAGCCAAACACATCAACATTACAAGTTTTTGCGTAAGCAACCCAGGAATAATGCTATGATTTGTTGGATCTATAATGATTAGTCGATGTAATTATTTTTAATTACATTTTATATATACTTCCTGCGGAATGAAGCAGCACCTAGCTTAACCAAGAAAAGAATATGATTTGGCTTGCTTTCTAATGTGCAGGGAGATGAAAAAGATCGATGCATGGTCGATGAGGATACCTTTCAATCTTCACATCTCCATACCTGCAAAGAGCCCCATGTTTCCTGACAAAACTCACCACAAAAAATGTATCAATTATACAACGTACGTGAATAATATTATTGATATACAAATCAATATAAACCTGAAATCATCCATTCCGATTAGCAAGGTAGCAGGCAGCTGCTGTTAGCAAGTAAAGCGCCGGGACTAGCCCGCAAATCGGGGAGAAAACAAGCGAGGCTCAAGTGAAATCCACATTCGTGGGCTTGGACACCACAAAGTAACCCAAAACCTTAAGGCCTTGTTAGCAAGTAAAGCGCCGGGAGTAGCCCGCAAATCGGGGAGAAAACAAGCGAGGCTCAAGTGAAATCCACATTCGTGGGCTTGGACACCACAAAGTAACCCAAAACCTTAAGGCATTGAGTACATGGGTCCTTTCCACTTATATTTTACTCACTTGGTCTCTTTCTATCCGATGTGGGACAATTACTCATACTTGAACACCCAACAATCTCCCCCTCAAGTGTGAGTTTCTTCCACATCAGGCTTAGGCATACTCCCCCTACAACGGAAGCATCTTTTCCGACATCCTCAAGAGCCCGCTCCACAACACCAAGCCCGTGTTCAAAGGAGCACGCGTCTGCCAATCTCTTAGGTTTTCAAGAGTCACGCCTTACAACTCCACACCTGGGCCTGAAACTGGAGTCTCGAGCTCGCTCCACATGGGGCAGCAACCACGGGGCAAACCATGTCGCGTATTAATATCGATCACAGCCGAACCTTCGGCTCCGCTACCACTTGTTAAGAACCGGGAGTCGCCCGAAAACTGGGGAGACGATACGCGAGGCCCAAGTGAGTTCCATACGCGTGACCAGGACACCACTATGTAACCCAAAACCTCAAGGTATTGGGTACATGGGTCCACTTCACTTATATGTTACTCACTTGGCCTCATTCTCTCCGATGTGGGATTCACCACTCACACTTACATCCCAACAATCTCCCCCTCAAGTGTGAGACTCTTCCATATCGGACATCATCAGGCCTACTCCCCCTTCAACGGAAACATTTCGGAAACTTTTCGCAACAGCTGCCTCAAGAGGTCCCAAGAAACCCCACTGATAAAAGCCCAGGAACAGTTGCTCTTCTGTAACATCTACAACTACCTAACACACATATACATGAGTTAGAAAGTTCGCTGTAATCCAAAGCTGTGCAAAAGCCATAAATTTTCTTGATGAGTTGTAGTTCTTGTCTTTGTAAAGTAATTCAAGCAAGCCATTTCTGATCATGTGTTGCTCTTGTGTATATTGAGTTGGTTTCTTGAATGAAGTGGAGTTGTAATCATCTTGGTTCCAGTTAATTATATTCTTCTGTATGAAACCACTTACTGAGTGGGAGTGCCACTTCTTAAGATTTTTTATTGGAATTAGATTGCCGTTTGGCATTTAAAAAAAAAAAATAATAAAGCCCAGGAACAGTGGCTGGCTACTTCTCTACCTGAACATTTCTTGCTTCTGATCCATCATTCTTTGTCCATTTATCACTTTCAAGCATTAAGACATCAAGCCATATCTTCGTCCACAAAGCCATATCTGACTGTTTTATTATATCACTCAAAACCGTTAGGGTATTTTCCACAGTGGAGTACATCCGGAACTTAAAGCATTTGCAAGCTATGTTATTCATGTTCAACTTGTATTTCGGGAACAATTCGTAGACATTAGCTAAATAATCAAGTATTTGCAAGTTTTTATCTATAATTAAATGAAAGAAAATGAGAGTTCAAATGGGAAGAATAATGCCTGCAAAGAACATATATATAATTATATCTCTTCATCGTGTTAGCGATCAGCAGTTCTTCGTTCAAGTCCAAGAGAGGGTTTATAGCAAAAAAATATATAATTTTTATAGCCAAAAAAAAAGTCCAAGAGAGGGAGCTGGTGGTGCAACTTGTTCTTCTTCTTTTTTCTTTTTTTTTGATGCTAAACGAGAATTTGTTGCCAAGTAAAATATGTACATGAGTGAGTTTCAGCAGAAGAGAGATAAAGAAAACTCGAGTACATCAGCAATGCTATAGCAGACAGTAAAATAAATGAGTGAAGGATTAAGATACAGATGCCATTAAGTAGTATGCCTTTTAAGGCCCCGCCAATTCTTCTGTGGTTCTGCAGAAGCTATGACCTGTGATGCGCTGAAGGGGAAACAAGGTTGCAGAGATTTAATCCACAATGAAGCATGGACTAAGATGAGGTCGAACAGCCTTTCGGTGGAGGTAGAGGAATTGTTAAAAACTCTTCTATTTCTTTCGAGACAAATGGCCCAAAGAGTTGCGTACCCAATTATTGTCCAAGAAGAACGGCTGGAACTGTGAGGAGAAATATAAGGCCACATTGAACATAATTGGTCAAGTGATGAAGGGGAGCACCATTGGACACCCCACCATCTGCATATGCTGGACCAAATTTTCCAAGAAACAGGGCAGCTAACAAGTAGGTGGTTTTTGGATTCCAAGTGACGTTGACAGAGAGGACAAATAGACTCTGCAAGAGATATTATGCCACGATACCGGAGCACATCTTTTGTGGAGATTCCATTATTGAGGGCCATCCCTTACGTTTGGTCATCTATCCTACCTCCTAAGATAGAATGCTTTCTGTGGTTGCTCTTTATGGATGGCATCCCCACTAGAGAAACTCTACTTCACAGAGGTGTCTTATCGGATTCTGACTCAAAATGCCCATTCTGCTCCCTTCACTCTGAATCCTCCTCTCATCTCTTTTTACACTGCAAATTCTCTTGGCTCTTATGGCAAAAGATCTGCTGGTGGTGGGGTGTTTCCTGGGTTGCACCGGTTTCTTGCACTTCTTGGTACCCTTACTGGTCATCCCTCTCACCTTGCAGACACAATCAATGCTGTTGGTTGATCATTGGCGCTGCTGTCGTATGGTCAATTTGGTTGGCTCGAAATGATTTGATATTCAACTCAAAGGAACCAACATTGGACAAGCTCTTTGACCTCTGTCTCGTCCGAGCCACCTGGTGGATTCAAAGTCTGCACCCTTCTTTTCCCTACTCTCCAACTATGGTCATTTCCAGTGCTTCCTGCATCAAACACGGGAAGGGCAAACCACTTAGATTTGTATAATTCCTCTATTTACATGTTCGGCACTTTAGCCTAGTTTTATTAGTTCTCTTGATTTTCCTTTTCTTGTTCTCAGGAACTGACAGATCAGTTCCTAGTTGATCTGTCTTATTCATCCTTTGTAATTCTTTTCATGCAATAAATATCGATTAGCATCAAAAAAATGTTAGAAGAGTATATTCTGACAACACAGGACTAATCTCTCCCGAGTTTCGATCGGCACCTGTTAAGGTGGATATCCTACCAACCGTGCATGTTCCATTCACATCACTAGGACTTAAACATCCCTGGTTGATGCATAGGGACCCGGCTCTTCTCCAGTGGGACCAACACAAGTTGGTATCATCTTTTTTCTCCTGTCTAAATTAAGTGATCATATCTAGGAGGGGGACTGGATTCAAGTTTAAGGGATTATTTTTTTTTTCTTAGTACATGATGACCCTTTACAGGTAATGATTATTCATCAGGGAAACAAGCTGTATTAGGTAGTTGTAGCAAGTGGCATATGTGTATCATATTTCCCATTTTTAGATAAGAAGAATTATCACGTAACTCGGGATAAGACCAGCAAATCCCAAGCTATCATTCATGTTCCTGATGATCACTTGCACCGCTCAGTGGCTTCCTATGTCACCCCTGATGGAGGCTGGGATATTTCTGGTCTGCAGGAATACCTCCCCCCTACGGTCTTGGGTGTCCTAGCTCTATCTCCGATCCCGGCTCATGATGGGGAGGAGGATGTTGCGATCTGGGACCATACTAGTTCAGGGGAGTGCACTGTTCGGACGGCCTATCAGCTCATTCGGGGATCCCTGGAACCTTCCCACTCAGAACCTTTGGAGATCACTATGGCGGTGGAAGGGCTTGCCGCGCATTTGGACCTTCTTATGGCAGCTTGCACATGATGCCCTTTTGACCAAAGCTACTAGAGTCTACCGACATATGTCTTTGGATGCCACTTGCCCGCGATGCCTCCATGGCCCGGAGACAGAATTACATGCCATTTGGGACTGTGAGTTTGCCCGGTCCATTTGGAAATATCTTTTGAGATCTAATGCTTGGCAATCCTTTTTTGCAGATGGGACGACAGAGTCTTGGATTACTTCAGCACTCAAGCAACCTATGGAGTGCATTTCACGGTGCCCATGGCCGCTCTTGTTTGGTGTGGGTGCATGGATGATCTGGAAGACACACAATGAGCTCATTTTCCAACATCAAGGACAGCAGGAGGATCCCAGGAGTGTAGCAGAGAGAATACTTGCCTATGCTTTCCAGGTGTGGCGTGAGCAGTCCCAGTCAGAGCAGGCTAGTCTACAGCCAACCTCCCGGGAGATCTTTGTTGGCTGGGAACCCCCGACACCGGATTGGATAAAAATCAACACGGATGGTGCGGTCTGTCACAGCTCCTGGCTTACAGGAGCTGGGGGAGTATTCAGGGACTCGGCTGGGAAGTGGGTATTGGGGTTTACACATCGTCTACCACCATGTACCCCCTTCCTTGCTGAGATATGGGCAGTCTATGATGCTTTATGCCTCGCATGGAGTTCTAGTTTTTCCCGGGTGGTGGTTGAGGTGGATAATTTGGATGTTGTTTTTCTCCATAACTCCATTACCCCCTCCCGGATTGATCATCTTCCGCTGATGGAGTGCGTGCGTGAGATGCTTCGGCGGCCATGGTCCGTCATTATCCAGCATGTCTTTCACGAGGCGAATATGGTGGCAGACTTGCTAGCCAAGACGAGCCTCTCCCTTGATTTTGCTTTAGTCTCAGCGGACACACCTCCGCAGTATTGTATGAATCAGCTCTTGCTTGATGCCTCGGGGGCACAGATCCTCCGGGAATTTTTTTATTTAACTTGTCTTTAGCATCCCTTTTGTACCAAAAAAAAAAAAAAAGACCAGCAAGACTTTCCGCAGATAGTTAGATAAGGGGATAGCTACTTGGCAAGTCCTAAACTTTTTTGTTTTCAGCAATTAAGTCCTATACATTTAAAAACCCCCACTCAAGTCCTATTCCTTTATTAGTTACATCAAACAAGTCCTAAACCTTATTTCCGTCAAGTCCTTCTGCTAAATTTCGTCTTTTGTAAGACGATTAGTTACAGTTTAGCCTCTCAAACTTTTGATTTAAAGTAAAAACCTCCATAAACAAAAAAAAATAAAAAAATACCATAAAACTTGATTTTTTTAAAAAAATATTAAAATTAAAAACATGAATCACAAAAAATTAAAATCTTTAAAACATAATTCTAAAATTTTAAAATTCTGAATCCCAAAATGCTAAATCTAAACCTTAAACAATTTAAAACCAAAATTATTAACTTTAAAATTTAAATTTTAAAAATTTAAAACCCTAAATCCTAAAATTTTTAATCCTATAACCCTAAATCCTAAAACCTTAAATTCGAAATCATAAACCCTACACCCTAAAACTCAAAATCCAAAACCCTAAATCTAATATCCTAAAATACTAAATCCTAAATTCCAAATCTCAAACTCTAAAAATTTAAATTCCTAAATTCAAAAATTCTAAATTTTATGGTTTGGGATTTTTAAATTTTAGGATTTATGTTTTAAAAATTTTAAAATTTTTGTGATTTATGTTTTTAATTTTAATATATTTTTAAAAAATAAAGTTTTATGGTATTTTTTTATTTTTTATTGTGTTTTTTTTACTTTAAATCAAAAGTTCAAGGGCCTAAACTGTAACTAATCTTCTTACAAAAGTTAGATTTAACGGAAGGACTTGACAAAAATCAGGTTAGACTTATTTGATGTAACCAATAATGAAATAGGACTTAAGTGAGGATTTTTAAAGATATAAGACTTAGTTGCAGAAAATAAAAAAGTTTAGGACTTCACAAGTAGTTATCCCTTTAGATAAGATAGATACTTACCACGTAATTTTAGATAAGACAAATAAAAATTTATGCAAACTTGCATGTACCTGAGTCAAGTTTCAACCACCTCCCTTCAATGATTCTTTGTTTCCATGAAAATATTATAATATCCTCCTACATACATCTATTAAGGCCCACAGCTTTCATCAAATACAAACCTGGTGAATACCACCTGTATGAGGAAGGAGGATAGCCTCAGGCTCTTCCAAACAACTTTCTCAAATCATTATTTGCTTCCATATATGAGATTATAGTATCATGATATGTATATTTATCAAAATCCATAGATTTTATCAAATACTATCCTAATATTATTCACCAGCTGTATCTGGTTATCCCAGACAAGACAATTTAGACTCACAAATTGTACCAAACAACAATGGAATTTGATAAGACAATAGCCTTTGCTCTGCCAACCACCTTTCTCAAATCATTCTTTGCTTCCATATATACACCAATTGTGTATAATGCTTCTCTGTCCAATGCCCATATCTATTCACCATCCACAAATCTTATCAACCACTATAACCATACGTTATCCAGGTCGAGCACACTACTAATTTCCAGTTGGATACCATAATATCCAAGTCATTCCATACTGACAAGTCTGTCTTATAAATATGGCCGCACTAGGTTATAAGTATTCACAATCTTTATATACTCTAAACCTGTAAGTGAGGTCTTGGGGTCTCAGTACATAAATAAAACCAGTCCTTTTTTGTATATAGCCATCAGAAACCAGAAAACTACCCTGTCAGCTATGATCACTTAAGGAGAGGATGAGGAGGAAGAAGAAATGATGGTATATACGGAGGCCAAGAGTTTCAAATATCGGAACAACGATCTACCAGAAGACCATGGTAGGTGTCCGGTGACATACAGATCTTTTGCATGCATTTCATTTAACAGTATGAGGATGACTATCATTCTGCTTTTCTTTTATGGCAGCGATTATTTGGTTGTTGATACCTAGTTGGTTTTAGGTAACCTCGTAAGCTAAACTGATTTTAATAGACAACCTAAAAAATTGTTGTTTCTTGTTATGTTTCCCTTTGTCTAATTCTGCTATAACTGACTGTTAACGCACCATAGCCAAACACATCAACATTACGAAGTTTTCTCGCAAGTAACCCAGGAATAATGCTATGATTGTAGGATCTAAAACAATTAGTAGATGTAATTATTTTTAATCACATTTTACATATACTTCCTTTGAAACTAAACAGCACTTAGCTTAACCAAGAAAAGATTATGATTTTGCTTTGCTTTCTCATGTGCAGGGAGAGGAAAAAGATGGATGCATGGTCGATGAAGATACCATTCCTTATGTCCGGCCTGAGATGGTTTTTGCTCATCTGATTTTGGTGAATGGTGGCAGACATGGTCAGGAAAGGATATTGCCTGGCTCCATTGATTGGGTTAAGTGTCTATCATTCGCTTAGCACCTCTCTTAGTGGAGGTGCTAAGCGAATGATTCAGGACAAATGGAAATTAATTAGCGCATCATCGCGGATATATAGCTGCCAAATGTGCTAATTTCTAGAGAATCTCAATGTCAGGGCATTTGAAGCCTCTTTAGCTGCTTCAATTCCATAGGTACTAAGCTTGAAGTCCAAGGAATATTAATCTGCATCTTCCCCTGTAAAGCAGGATTCTCACCCAACAATTTCTTGACTGCATCCATCATATATACACTTTCAATCTTTACATCTCCATACAATGAGCCCCATGTAATTCCTGGCAAAACCCTCCACAAAAAATGCATCAATTATACAGATCAATATATACCTGAAATCATCCAATCCCATTAGCAAGGTAGCATCTCGGTACAACATTTCATTATATCCGGTGAAAGCTTTCAATCGGTTCCTGAGGATGTCAAAAGCTGGGACATGATCTTTCCCGGATTCGAATTGTTCCGTAATAAGCTATTCAGTAATGGCCCAGCAGCTTGAAGAGGTCTCAAGAAAACCCACAGATAAAAGCCCAGGAACAGTTGCTCTTGTGTAACATCTACAACTACCTAATACACATATACATGAGATAGAAAGTCCGTTGTAATCCAAAGCTGTGGAAAAGCCATAAATTTTCTGGGTGAATTGTAGTTCTTGTCTTTGTAAAGTAACTCAAGCAAGCCAGTTCTGATCATGTGTGTTGCCTGTGTAGCTTGTGTATATATTGAGTTGGTTTCTTGAATGAAGTGGAGTTGTAATCAACTTGGTTCACTCGTTATGTTCTTTTGTATGAAACCATTTACTGTTTGGGAGTGCCACTTCTTAAGGTTTTTTTGTTGGAATTAGATTGCCTCTAGAGGTCTCAAGAAACCGCACAGATAAAGCCCAGGAACATTTCTTGCATCTGATCCATCATTCTTTGTCCATTTATAACTAGCAAGCATTAAGACATCAAGCCGTATCTTCGTCTGAAGAGACTTCCCCCGACATTTTCCCGCTCCTGTTACATCATTTGGTATGCAGTTTTGTCCCTTTGTGTTTTATATCACTCAAAATGGTTAGGGTATTTTTCACAGTGGAGTAAATCCAGAACTTAAGGCAAGTAGGCGACAAGCAGTTGCAAGTTATGCTGTTATTGTTCAACTTGTATTTCGGGAACAATTCCTAGATATTAGCTAAATAATCAAGTGTTGCGAAATTTTTTTTTTACAATAAAATGAAACAAAATGAGAGTTCAAACGGGAAGAATAATGCCTGGAAAGAACATATATATATATATACTTATATCTCTTCATCGTTAGCAATCAGCAGTTCTTCGTTCAAGTCCAAGAGAGGGAACTAGGTGTAGTAACTCATCCATATCTATAGCAGCAGCTGCAGCGGGACTGCGGGAGATGCCACTATAGTTGCAAGAAAGATATATTTTTTATGCTATTTTTTTTTTTTTTTGCAAGAAAGATATATACAGTCTCAATCCCCCAAAATGCTACATAGCAACGAAACCAACCCAAGTCTTCTAGTAATTCGTTATGTTTGAAATTCTAATTAATGCACCATGTAATGTCTAGTACTTTTATTTTTTTTTGATGATAACGAAGACTTTATTAATGAGATAGAATATACAGAAACCCCCAAAATCAAAAAATGAGCGATTTGGGTAGAAGAAAGGAGGAGACAATAAAATACATAAAAGTCAAGAGCACGCAACTATGACTGAAAACCAAGTAACCCAAATTTTCTACTCACACCTTTCCAGTTGATGAGAGTTTCTGCATTGGCCTGAACAGTTGACACGCAGAAAGGAAAATCCAACTGCAAAGATTTGATCCATAAGGTAGCATGATATATAACTAAGTCAAAAACACGATCACGGTCTCCATTGATATTGGAAAAAATTCTTCTGTTGCGCTCAAGCCAAAGATTCCAAAGAGTTGCATAAGCTATGATAACCCAATGTCTAGTACTTGTTTGTACTCCTCGTCTAACGTGATCATCTTCTTCCTCCTGTCTAAGGTGATCATATTTGGGGACTGGTTTCAGGTTTGCAATGGTGAAAGGAATTATTTTTTTTTCTTATACTCAGAAAGAGGCACCAGTGCTTTATTACGAGACTATTCGATTCAATACACAGCCAGAAGCATCCTGAATAATCAGGGATCTACAAGGATCTGGGGGATGTTCTAAATATGAGAAACATAGCGGATAGGAATGCGCCAAAGTGGCCAAGCAATCCGCGCTCCGGTTAGCTTCTCTGTAGACATGTGTTAGCTTAACCTGCCACGCCCTGTGGAGTAACTACTGCACAGCCGTCAGGAGAACTGTGTGACGCCGGTCCGGAGGTCCCGGAGGTTGCAGACTAAGGACCACAGCCTTGGCATCCAATTCAACCTCAACATACCGATATCCAGGCTCCCATACCCTGTTTAACCCCACAAATAACCCCCAATGTTCAGCGTTAAAGAGGCTGCAGACCCCAATGTTGTAGCAGAAACCTGCCACCCATTTCCCACAGTGATCACGCACCACTCCACCAGTAGATGCATGTTGAAAGGGTTGCCGAACAGAACCATCAGTGTTAAGTTTAATCCAGCCTTGCTGGGGAGGAAGCCACTGGACTTCAATGGCTGGGGAAGATGGGCATCAGCTCCAACCATAGCTTCCTTCCGCCGAGAATCTTGGATTTCTTTCGCATAATTGAAGATAGCCAACCTTGGATTGAAGGGAGGCTCCATATCCGGTTTAAAGATAGCCAACCTTGGATTGAAGGGAGGCTCTATATCCGGTTTAAAGATATATTCATTCCGCCAGCACCAAATTCGCTAGCAGGCTACACCAAAGATAAGAGGCCAGGGAGGATTAGGGCCGGAAGCATCACTGTGGGTGAGGTTAAGTATTAACCAATCCAGAATTGACATAGATTGAAAAAAGCCCGGTGGAAGACTAGATTGCAAGGAATGCCATATATCCACAGCATATGGATAATCATAGATCATGTGGAGATGGGACTCCACAACGTCCGAACAAAGAGGACAAATGGGATCAGTGGCTAGCCGACAAATATAGCGGCGTTCATTAGTGAGAAGAGCTTCCTTAGCCAATAACCAGAAGAACACAGAAGTCCGATGAGGTCCTGGCCAAGCCCATATCAGTTTCCAGATAACATCCCCTCGGCCTGGTACTTCATGACTTAAAATGACATATGCCGATTTCGTAGAAAAACTGCCAGTAGCCGAATGCTTCCAAAATACCGAATCACACCCCACAGAAACACAAGGGGGGCCACCGATTCAATTTTTAAGCAAATATGGGATGGGAGAAAATATTGGACCTTGTCCCACCACCATCCACCAGTAGGAGAGACATAAGAACTGACAACCTCAGAAGAAAGACCAGGTGAAAGAGGGGAAGACAGATGGTTATTAAGTGGCCCCGTATCCTCCACCCATGAATCCTCCCAGAATCTCACAGTATTCCCGTCACCAATACACCATTCTACTCCATCTAAAATTACATTCCATGATTTAGAGACCCCACACGCCAAAGGGAAGAGCAGTTGCCAGTAGGGAGAAAAGATGGCAGAAAAGGTTCCTGCCGCAGATGTTGGAATAGTGTTGCCTATTCCAATCCCACATCTTGGAGAAAGTGCTTGTGGGGGGTTTTGTTTTGCTATAAATAGAACTCCCCCTTGCCTTAGAAATCTATCCCAAAAATTAGAGTACATTGTATCCTAGCAATTGTACTAAATACTCTTCCTCTCCTATTAAAAGAGCAGTGCTCCGGAGACGTAGGCATAATTGGCCGAACTCCATTAACAATTTTTGAGTGTGTTCTTTCTTTATTTTTCCGCCTTTATATTTTCCGCATTTGTTTATTTGTTTAGTATTCAACATTGGTCGGCTAAGCCGCCTTATCTCTTTGTTGGCCGGCAAAGCCGCCTTATTTCATTTGTTGGCTGGCAAAGCCGCCTTGTTTCATTTGTTGGCCGGCTAAGCCGCCTTTGTCGGGTATAAGTTGTGAATTATATTCACTAGTTGTTTGTTGTAGTGGGATAATTACCCGAGTTTCCCCAACAAGTGGTAGCGGAGCCGAAGGTTCGTCCTTTGGGCTATTTGAAATTGTTGAATACTATCTTTTGATTTTGTAATGGCGGAAGCAGGTTCAAAACAGGCTACATCAAGTATACAATCAGGAGAGATGGTTTCCACATCCAGATGGTCGAGGATCCCAGTATCTAGTTCGAAGCTTGCTGTGGAGATATTTGACGGTACCGGTCATTTTGGCATGTGGCAGTGTGAGGTCCTTGACTCGCTGTTCCAGCAGGGACTTGATGTTGCTATTGAAGAAGAGAAACCTGACGATATCAGTAACAAGGAGTGGGCCGATGTAAACAAGTTGGCTTGCGGAACAATTCGATCGTGCTTGTCCAGGGAGCAGAAATATGCTTTCAAAAATGAAGTTTCTGCACACAAACTGTGGAAGGCATTGGAAGACACTTTCTTGAAGAAAAGTGGTCAAAACAAGCTTCTGATGAAGAAGAGATTGTTCCGGTTCGAGTATCGACCAGGTTCTACGATGAATGAACACATTACTCTGTTTAAAAAATTAGTAGCAGACCTGTTCAATTTAGATGTTATATTTGAAGATGAAGACTTGGCTTTGATGCTGTTATCATCTCTTCCCGATGAATTCGAGCACCTGGAGACTACTCTACTTCATGGGAAGGAGAATGTATCATTGGAGGCTGTATGTTCTGCTTTGTATAGTCACGAGCTGAGACAACAAGATAAAGTGAAGAACAAAGCACCTGCAGCAGATGAAGCCTTAGTGGCTAGAGGACGACAACAAAGCCAGACAAAGGGGAGAAGAGGAAGATCCAAGTCCAAAAGCAGAGTTGCCAAAGATGAGTGTGCCTTTTGTCATGAGAAAGGGCATTGGAAGAAAGACTGTCCGAAGTTGAAGAAGAGAGAAAAGACTCCACAAGATGCAAATGTTGCAGAATGCAAGAGTGATGCAGAGTCAGAAGTCTCTTTGGTTGGTTCACCCTCAACATCACAAGCAGATGAGTGGATTTTGGATTCAGGTTGCACCTACCATATGTGTCCCATCCGGGAATGGTTCTTTGAGTTTGAAGAGCTCAATGGCGGGGTTGTTTTCATGGGCAATGATAATCCATGCAAAACAGTTGGGATAGGTTCAATCAAGCTGAGGAATCATGATGGATCCACCAGAATTTTGAGAGAGGTTCGATATGTTCCAGAGTTGAAGAAGAATCTCATCTCTTTGGGTGCCTTAGAATCAAAAGGCCTAATTATCACTATCCGAGATGGAATTCTTAAAGCAACATCAGGAGCATTGGTGATGTTAAAAGGTGTGAGGAAGAATAATCTGTATTACTACCAAGGTAGTACAGTAATTGGGGCAGTTGCAGCAGTAACTTCTGGAAGCAAGAAGGATGCAGAGGCAACGAAGCTGTGGCATATGCGTTTGGGACATGCTGGTGAAAAATCCTTGCAAATTCTTGCCAAGCAGGGATTGTTGAAAGGTACGAAGACTTGCAAATTGGAATTTTGTGAGCATTGTGTTCTGGGAAAGCAACGAAGAGTGAAGTTTGGCACTGCTATCCATAATACCAAGGGGATTTTGGACTATGTGCATTCAGATGTATGGGGACCTGCGAAGACTCCATCTCTTGGAGGTAGACACTATTTTGTCACTTTTGTTGATGATTTTTCCAGAAGAGTGTGGGTGTTTACAATGAAGAAGAAGGATGAAGTGCTTGGGATTTTCCTTAAATGGAAAACTCAGGTTGAGAACCAGACAGGAAGGAAGATTAAAGTTCTCCGAACAGACAATGGTGGAGAATATACGAGTGATCCTTTCTTGAAGATATGCCAAGATTGTGGCATAGTTCGGCACTTCACAGTCAGAAAAACACCACAGCAGAACGGGGTGTCAGAGCGTATGAACAAGACATTAGTGGAGAAAGTTCGTTGTATGCTGTCTAATGCTGGGCTAGGCAGAAATTTTTGGGCTGAGGCTGTGACATATGCTCAACATCTTGTTAATCGATTGCCACATTCTGCTTTAGGTGGCAAGACTCCTTTGGAGGTATGGTCTGGGAAACCTGCTACAGATTATGATTCTTTGCGTGTGTTTGGCTCCACTGCATACTACCATGTGAATGAATCAAAGTTAGATCCACGAGCAAAGAAGGCTCTATTTATGGGTCTTAATGCTGGAGTGAAGGGATACCGTCTTTGGTGTCTAGAGACAAAGAAGACTATTATCAGCAGGGATGTTACCTTTGATGAATCTGCCATGTTGACTAAGGTAAATCCAGAAGAAGCTGGTGGTACTTCACAGCAGGTGGAGTGTGTATCAAAGCAGGTGGAGTTTGAGCCTACTATGGTGATCCCAGCTAAGAGCACCAATGGTGACTCTCCATTGACAGAGGAAGAGTCAGATGAAGAAGAGGTTCCGGCCCAAGAACCTACGCAGCAGTTCGAGTCAATTGCCACTAGTAGACCGAGACGAGAAAGAAGAAAACCAGAACGTCTCATCGAAACGGTGGCCTATGCACTTCCAGTCATTGATGATGTTCCTTCCACTTTTTCAGAAGCCATTCGGAGTTCTGAAAGTAGCAGTTGGAAAGGGGCAATGGAGGAGGAGATGGAATCTCTTCAGAAGAACAAAACATGGAAGTTGACACAACTACCGAAGGGAAAGAAGGCAATTGGATGCAAATGGGTATTTGCTAAAAAGGAAGGATTTCCTAACAAGAGTAATGTTCGTTACAAGGCAAGATTGGTGGCTAAAGGCTACGCTCAGAAGGAGGGAATTGATTATAATGAGGTATTTTCTCCAGTTGTGAAGCATTCCTCCATTAGAATTTTGTTGGCCTTGGTAGCACAGTTGAATTTGGAGCTAGCTCAACTTGATGTGAAGACTGCATTCTTACACGGTGACTTGAAGGAGGAAATCTATATGACTCAGCCCGATGGATACAAAGTTGCTGGTAAAGAAAATTGGGTGTGCAAACTAGACAAGTCGTTGTACGGTTTGAAGCAATCACCAAGACAGTGGTACAAACGGTTTGACAAGTTTATGATGGGTCAGAAGTACACAAGAAGCAAATACGACCATTGTGTGTATTTGAGAAGATTACAAGATGGGTCCTACATCTATCTACTCTTATACGTTGATGATATGCTGATAGCTGCAAAGAGCCAAGATGAAATTGACAAGTTGAAGGCTCAGTTGAGTAGAGAGTTTGAGATGAAGGATTTGGGAGAAGCCAAGAAGATTCTCGGCATGGAGATAAGCAGAGACAGAGAAAGAGGCAAGCTTTGGCTGACACAAAAAGAGTATTTGAAGAAAGTACTACAACGTTTTGGCATGAATGAAGGGTCAAAACCTGTAGGTACTCCGCTTGCTCCTCATTTGAAGCTTAGTAGCCAGTTATCTCCGCAGACAGATGAAGAACGAGAATACATGGCAAAAGTCCCTTATGCCAATGTAGTCGGAAGCTTGATGTATGCAATGGTGTGTACGAGACCGGATATTTCACAAGCTGTTAGTGTTGTGAGCAGATATATGCATGATCCTGGCAGAGGTCATTGGCAAGCTGTGAAATGGATTCTTCGGTATATCAAAGATACCGTAGATGTTGGCTTAATGTTTGAGCGGGATGAATCACTTGGTCAAGGAGTTGTTGGATATTGTGATTCTGACTATGCAGGAGATTTGGATAAGCGGCGATCGACAACGGGCTATTTGTTCACATTAGCAAGAGCCCCGGTTAGTTGGAAGTCCACTTTACAGTCAACGGTGGCTTTGTCTACAACAGAGGCAGAGTATATGGCTATTACAGAAGCTGTGAAGGAGGCAATTTGGCTTTATGGGTTGCTAAAAGACTTGGGAGTTGGTCAGAAACAACTTGTAGTATATTCTGACAGTCAGAGTGCTATTCATTTGGCAAAGAATCAAGTCTTTCATGCACGGACGAAGCACATTGATGTTCGCTATCATTTTGTGCGGGAGATTCTTGAAGAAGAGGAGATACTTCTCCAGAAGATTTTGACAACAGAGAATCCTGCAGATATGATGACCAAGGTGGTGACAAGGGCCAAGTTTGAACATTGTTTAGACTTGGTCAATATCCTGCACATTTGAGTTGGCGCCAGATGGCGCAAGTTGGAAGCACTGTTCTTTGTTTGGTTGAGAAGATCGGTACTTGGTGGGATTTGAATAGCAACAAGGTGGAGATTTGTTGGAATAGTGTTGCCCATTCCAATCCCACATCTTGGAGAAAGTGCTTGTGGGGAGTTTTGTTTTGCTATAAATAGAACTCCCCCTTGCCTTAGAAATCCATCCCAAAAATTAGAGTACATTGTATCCTAGCAATTGTACTAAATACTCTTCCTCTCCTATTAAAAGAGCAGTGCTCCGGAGACGTAGGCATAATTGGCCGAACTCCGTTAACAATTTTTGTGTGTGTTCTTTCTTTATTTTTCCGCCTTTATATTTTCCGCATTTGTTTATTTGTTTAGTATTCAACATTGGTCGGCTAAGCCGCCTTATCTCTTTGTTGGCCGGCAAAGCCGCCTTATTTCATTTGTTGGCTGGCAAAGCCGCCTTGTTTCATTTGTTGGCCGGCTAAGCCGCCTTTGTCGGGTATAAGTTGTGAATTATATTCACTAGTTGTTTGTTGTAGTGGGATAATTACCCGAGTTTTCCCAACAGCAGATACTTCCCCCAAAGGGTCTGCACCCATAGGGCATCCGGGTTCGTCAAAAGTCCCCATCCAATCTTAGCCATAAAGGATTTATTTTGGTAGTCTAAGTGCTTGATACCAAGCCCACCAAGATGCCTAGGACGACACACCGTAGGCCAGTTAACAAGAAGAACTCGATGTGCATTGCTGGTACTTCCCCAGACAAAAGAACGACAAACTCATTCAATTTCATTGGTAACATAAGCAGGGAGTTGGACTGATTGCATAATGAAGGAGGGGAGGGCCGCTAACACAGACTTGGTTAGGGTAACACGCCCTGCTAAAGAGAGATGGTGACCATGCCATGAGGTAAGTCGATCCCTCACCTTATCAAGAATATAGTCATAAGCGTTTCGTCAAACCCGCCAATGAATAACCGGGACTCCCAAATATCTGCCTACATCGTCCGTTTCCACAAACCCAAAGGCAGTAGCAATGGTTCCGCTAACATCCCGATCAGTATTGGGGGAGAAGAAGATGCGTGTCTTACCTGCACTTACTTTCAGCCCTGAGGCATCATTGAAAAGATCAAGGAAATGTTTAATCACTGGAATTTGGTCAAGAAATGCCTCCGCAAAAAGAACCATATCATTAGCGAAGAATAGGTGAGAAAGTGGTGGACATGTCGCACCTAAGGAAATTGGCTTCTAGAGACCAGCTCCCACTACCTGATTAATTAGTTGACTCAATCGTTCAACACAGAGAACGAAAAGATAGGGAGAAATTGGGTCACCTTGGTGAACCCCCCGCGATGCTGCAAAAGAATCCGTGGGAACACCATTCCAAAGAATGCACATAACTGTACCAGTAATACATCTCATAACACAATCCACTAGAGACGATGGAAACCCGGCATCAACCAAAGTGTCCTTGATGAAAGCCCAGTTGAGATGGTCGTAGGCCTTCCCAAGATCAATTTTAATAACCATCATTGGTTTACCACTCCTCCTGTCCTCGGCATAAACAGTTTCGTTCAGATCACCAATAATTAACCAGGGTGATTTAAAAGAAGCCTTCAAACTCTTCAACTAATTCCACATACCTATCCTGTTTTCCACACTGCTATCACCATACACAAAGCACACACAAAATAAATTTGGTGATACACCGAAGCGACCTCCCACTAAGATCCAGTTTTTATTTGATTGAAACTGGGATAAGTGAAAGAAGGAATCATCCCACATCATCAAAAGACCACCTGATGCACCTTCAGCATCAACAGTTCTAAAATCCGAGCCAGAAATGTTCCAAAGCCTTGAACAGAAATTCAAATCAATATCCTGCCTCTTAGTTTCGCAGATGCAAACCACTTTGGCTTCACTTTGAGAAATTAACTCCTTTACATGGTTATGCTTGGATGCAGAACCCAAGCCTCTAATATTCCAAGAAACAATTCTAATCATGAGAAAATAAAGCACTCCGGACAAAAAACTTAGTACAGTAATTGATCACTGCTCCTCCTGATTCTTGTTCCACTCCTCCCCTTCTTTAAAAATCAGTTCTCACACCGCAGCTCTTACCTCCTCAGCATCATTATGATCCCAACCCAGGCAAAACCCTATCTAAATTGTGAGTTCGGCGTCTACATCAAAGTCTATCTCAGGTCGACTGTCGAAAATTGCAGGACTAGTATCCTCGGTGAACCTTCTACTGACATGTTTGATATCTGAGTCACTCAACGTGTCTTCTGAAACCAAACTGCCACTAAATTTATTGAACTTCTTGAATTTTTGTGGTTTCTTAACCTGCCTTGAGTAGGGGGCAAGTCTAATCTTCTGCTCTACTAAATCGGACAACCTTCTGTCCTGATTCACACTTTGGTCGCGGGGTGAGGAGGTAATAAGGGCAGGCCTACTATAGTCTGACTTTTGGGGCCCATTGTATGAAACAACCTTTGGCCCAAGAAAGGGTGTCAATTGCATGCATCGGCCCAATGGCCCACACGTTTGATACTACTACAAGAAGATTCACCTACTTCCCATGAAGAGAATTTGTTAGAAGTTTCACGACTGTTGACATCGCTTCTGGAAAGAGGCGTCTCAACAACTCTGGAAGTGGACCCAGATACACTTGCCTTGGGAACGGGGGATTCCTCGACACTATCTACACGTGCAATATTGTGGGGACAGGTTGGCTGAAAGGCTTTCTCGATAATGCCCTTTAATTGAAAGGGGTTTGAATCCGAAGCGTTTGTGCTTTGGGTGGAGTGATGGTCGTCGGGGTTGCAGTTTGAATTTTTCGAAACTCTAGCGAGACCTTTGGCGTCTGAGGGTTGATAGTAAGTTATCGGAGTTACCGGATCTAAGGAGAAGAGATCAGTGCTGAGGAGATCGTTGACCGAGCCATTAGGATTTGGGTTGAAAGGATCAGGAATTTCGATGCATGAGACAATTGAATTGTTCCCATTGATATTGAGGTTGACCTCCCATTAAATTTGTTTCTTAACCGTAGTTATGATTTGGATATAGGAGTATTCCAAGTTTGATCTGGACTCCGTGGACTCTGCGACCTTGATCAATTTCCCGAAACTAGTGCATACCCGCTGGAAGAACTGCATGCACCATGTATGTAGAGCGACCCCCGTGAATTTGATCTAGCAGCTTCTGTTGGAAGCGTTATCGCCAACCCTCCACTCCCTGAACAACTGAAAATAGTCATATATCCAACTAGGAGTTTGAGAAAGCAAAACATCGCGTGCCTCCACAGATGGAGAGTGGATGAGGACTGGGTCTCCTCCTAGGTGGCTGACAGTGTAGTCCTTGAGGCTGTTTGAGAACAAGATGCCCTGGATAGTAGCACACTCCATAGGAGAAGAAAGTGTACCAAAGATACACCGGTCCAGCGAAGATACAGAGTCGTCTGGAGGGTTAAATACGATGTTAGAGCGCCCGTTGCAGACATCAATCACTTGCTCCTTACCTTTGAGGGATTGAGCAGAAGTCCGCCCCTTCTGAACTAAGTTGTCACTAACATACTAGTGGTTCTGAGTTTTGGATCGCTTTAGATGGGGTTTGGCCTTAGCGAGGTTGGCTTGAAGTTTGCATTCGGCGACAGAAATAAGAGAAATGTTACTTACAAAAACATCTGGAGACAGGTTTCTTTTGAACCTGATGAAACTGAATCTCCTCCCAGTTCTGGTTCTCTTGCCTGGTATGTAGATGTCAATGATTTCCTCGATGTTGGACAAGTTCGACAAGACGTCGGAGATTGACCAACTTGAAGGAATGTTCTCAACGTAAATACTCACCACTTGGTTATCCTTGATTGCTGACGTGATTTGGTTCTTACTCCATTTTAAAAAAAGATAGGTTTTGGATGGTTTGAAGTATGGTTGGTGTTCGGCTTGTTAGGGAGATGGTGTTTTTGGGAGGGATGGGGAAAGTGTTTGTTAAACTCGGCTGATGGGTGATGGATGGAATGGGGTGAGGGTGGTTGATGGTGGCCGGAGGAAACCGGAAAGTTTGGGTGGGTCTTTTACAAGGAAGGTCGGGGGACATATGGGTGAGAGAAAGGGAGACGAGCGGGCAACCATTCTGTACACAATCAATTATTATCGGCAGCCCCATCATCTTTGATGACTTTTTTTTGCTGTTGCAGATGTTCCTTGAGTTGTAGTGTCATGCCGGTTCTTTGCTGACTTCATTGCTTGTTTGTATTTTGAGCTGGGTTTGCTTCACTACTTTTTTGTATTCTAATCTGAGTTAATACAATATCGTTTACATAAAAAAAAAAAAAAGCAACGAAATTAGCAACCCAAGTTTTCTAGTAATTCGTTTTTCTTTTTGAAATTCTAATTAATGCACCATGTAATGTCTACTACTTGTTCTTCCTCCTCGTCTAACGTGATCTTCTTCTTCCTCCTGTCTAAGGTGATCATATTTACGAGGGGGACTGGTTTCAGGTTTGCTAGATGACCCTCTTCAGGTAATGATTATTCACTAGGAAAACAAGTTGTATTAGGTAGTTGTAGCAAGTGGCAGATGTGTATCATAATTCCCATTTCCAATTTTTAGATTGAAGAATTATCACGTAACTCTGGATAAGATAAGACCGCCAGACTTTTCACACCTAGATAAGATACTTACCACGTAAGTTTAGATAAGACAATGAACATTTATGCAAACTAGCATGCACCTGAGTCAGGTTTTACCAACCACCTCCCTTCAATGGTTCTTTATTTCCATTAAAATATTATAATATCCTCGTATATACATCAATTAAGGGCCACAGATTTCATCAAATACAGATACAGAAACAAAGTTGGTGAATACCAGCCCTATTAGGGAAGAGGATTGCCTCAGGCTCTACTAACCAAACTTTCTCAAATCTTATCAACCACTATCCATGCGTTATCCAAGTCCACACTACTTATTTCCAGTTGGATTACCATAGGTTGTATCCAAGTCATCCCTTACTGAGAAGTCTGTCACTGTCACTGTCCTATAAATATGGGCACACTAGGTTATAAGTAATCACAATCTTTATATACTCCAAACCTGTATTGAGGTCTTGGGGTCTCAGTGTATATATATATAAAAGCAGTCCTTTCTTATCTATAGAGCCGTCTGAAACCAGAAATAAATCTAGCCCGTCAGCTATGATCTCTTCAGGAGATCAGGATGAGGGAGAAGAAGAAGAAGAAGTGATGGTACGGCCACTCAAAGAGTTCCAAATATCGGAGCAACGATTTACCAGAAGACCATGGTAGGTGTCCGGTTTGACATATACATCTTTTACATGCATTTCATTTAACATTATCTTGTAGATCTTACGAACAATATGAGGATGACTATCATTCTGCTTCTTTTTTAAGGCAGCGATTATTTGGCTGTTGATACCTAGTTGGTTTCAGGTAGCCTTGTCAAGCTAAGATTCAGGATCTGATTTTAGTAAACAAGCTCAAAAATATTGTTGTTTCTTGTTAATTATGTAGTCTGATTCTACTAGAAGATCTGAATAATAGACTATTGCACCATAGCCAAATCCATCAACATTTACAAGCTTTCCCGTAAGCAACCCAGGAATAATGATATGGTTGTTGGATCTATAATAATTAGTAGATGTAATTGTTTTTAATTACATTTTATATATACTTCCTACGGAACAAAGCAGCAGTTAGCTTAACCAAGACAAGATTATGAGTTTGCTTGCTTTCTTATGTCCAGTGCGATGAAAAAGATCGATGCATGGTCGATGAAGAAACCTTTCCATATATCTGGCCGGAGATGGTTTTTGCTCATCTGATTTGGGTGGGAGGTGGAAGACATATGGTCAGGAAAGGCTATTGCCTGGCTCCATTTCTAGGGTTAGTGTTTGTTCTTGCAGTTTGATCATATCAATTAAAAAATATACTTGCCTAGCTATTTACTAATGGCTTATTACCATCTCTGGTTTCTGATCTGCAGGTAGTGAAAAGATCAAGCCAGCTGCCTCAAGGTAAAGCCCAGGAACAGTTGCTCTTGTGTAACATCTACAACTGCCTAATCGATCCTAATTCACATATACATGAGACAGACAGTCTTTTGTACCTAACCAAAGCCATAAATTTTCTTGATGAATTGTAGTTCTTGTCTTTGTAAAGTGATTCAAGCAAGCCAGTTCTGATCATGTGTTGCTTTTGTGAATACTGTGTAGCTTGTGGGGTAGATTGGTTTCTTGAATGAAGTGAAGTTGTAATAAAAAAACTTGGTTTGTTGAATGAAATGGAGTTGTAGTTCTTGTCTTTGTAAATATCCACAGTCGTTGCTGGATTTTTGTTTCCTTTGGATTTTAATTCCATTTTCTCAAATGAAATTAAGATAAAATCATGTTGTTAGGCAAAGTTAAAATCAAGATTTTTGTTTCCTTTGGACCAACATGTATCAAAGTCCATCTACAAATCAGTACGAATACCAAATTTAAAAGAAAAGTCGAGTACAAATATAAAAAATGGAACAAGTCGGTTTTTGTGGATTCGAGCTAAAATGGGTTACTTGGGTGAGATGAAACCCACAAAGGACCGACCTCAAAAAAATGAACACGACTATTCAGCGATATTGAGTCCAAATGCATGTATCAAAAATACCTTGAATCTCTTATTTTTGGTATAATCAGCTGAAGAAATCAGGAATTCTCCCATACTCATTTGGCAAGAGATTTGTATTATAGGCACGGAAGCACTGGTGGTGAGACTCATATATATATATATATACTCTTTGCAGGTATTAAGCTTCCCACAACTCATTTCTTTTGTTGTTAATATGATATGGTGGTCGAAACATTTGCAGAATCTATGAATCTTCTCCAAATTCCTGAGAATTGGCAGGAACACCGCTGCTTGCAATGAAGAAGACAAATTAAGTAGTATCATATAGGCGCAACTATGGTACGGTAGAGCTTCAATTTGAAGAGCATTCTTAAAAAAAATAGCTAGTATTCGTACAGGCCTACTATCATACGCACCTAGGCATAAAGATGAAGTCTAAGGCCGAAGGAATCCGTCTTATCCGTTATTTGGAAAAAAAAAATGCAAATGTGGTCAATTCCGAATGACACGTTGGCCAAATTTATCCCGCATAAGGATTACATCCTTTTTTATCCCTGTTAGTAGCCACTTGGAAGTGATTCTTCTATTGGACTTTAGTACTTTGTTCACCTCATTTGACTTATTTTGGTCTATTTCGCCGTAATTTTGTGGAAAGTATTGATGTGGCAATTTTTACAATGTCACGTCAGCTATATAAGACCACATGTCAGGTCGATGTCAGTCACAACCACAACTCACGAGTTTATTTTTTGATTGGACCAGAAATATGGGTCAAACATAATTAATGTGGCACCAAAAAACTTATCACATAAACAATTTCTGTTGGATTCCAGGAGTGATGAAAATAGGCCAAAATCAAACAAAACGCTAACTACCAACTGTTAGAACCGGGAGTCGCCCAAAAACCAGGGAGACAATACGCGAGGCCGAAGTGAACTCCGTACACGTGAGCAGGACACCACTTTGTAACCCAAAGCCTCAAGGTATTGCGTAATGAGTCCACTTCACTTGTATGTTACTCACTTGGCCTCTTTCCTCTGATGTGGGATACACCGCTCACGCTTGTATCCCAACAATCTCCCCCTCAAGTGTGAGACTCTTTCTATATCGGACTTCGGACCTACTCCCCCGTCAACGGAAACATTTTGCAACATCACCAAGAGCCCGCTCTTCCACCAAGGCCGTTCCAAAAGCACGCGTTTGCTGATGTTCCAAGAGCTCATTCCATCGGTAGCCACGACTTACAACTTCATTTAGGCCGAGCAGGGATGCCACTCACACTACAAAAAAGAGCGCGGATTGCGGCAGTCGCAATAAACCCCCGCAAATGATACAAACCGCGGCGTTAATTGTAAGCGCCACAAATTGTTTCATTTTGTGGCGGTTCGTTCTTTATAGGTGGAGGTTTTAAATGCCGCAATTTATTATGAAATTTGTTATTACAAATTGCAGCAATGTTACGCTCCGCTATTTGTAAAAACTAAGAGGAGAAAAAATGAAGTGTCATGAGCATGCGTCTGCCGATATCACTCTTTTCTGGAGCCACGCAACATGGGGGTGCTTGGACCAAGAGCCCAACTGCTCTTCTTTCCACATGGGGGCAGCAACTACGGAAGCATAACTATGTCGTAAACCATTCCGTCCCATCAGAACCATCGACTCCGCTACCACGTGTAAGAACCAGAACTCGCCCGAAAACTTGGGAGACAGTACGCCCAAGTGAAATCCATACGCGTGACAGAGTGGTGTCCTGGTCATGCGTATGGATCTCACTTTGGTCCGCGTATTGTCTCTCAGGATTTTCGGGCAACTCCCGGTTCTAACACCAACTTTAAGAGCTAATACATGAATAGAAAAATGCTTTAACCCACCCACATAAATACCCTGGATCACATGGAATAGGCATGATAAATTTAAAATTTGTATGCTTGGTTATCAGACTCAACACTTCAATAAAATTGGGCCTGAGTATTATTGGTCCCATCATCAACATCTTGTAATGTTTTCTTTTGGATTTGCATTAAAAAAAGATTGTTTTCTTTTAGGGAATGGTCCAACCCACTAGAAGTGCAAAAGCATACTCTTGGTCTCCTCTTGCTTCTATTTAAATTACAAACCAATGACAACTTGTTGCCTTGCTCCTTTGAATCATCCTACAGGTAACAACTCGTTTGTCAAGTTTTGTACGTACGCAGATAGAGAACCGGATTGCCAAGTTTTGGGCCGCCCCATTTAGGGCTGAAATATTGCAAACTTGTTTGATTCTTGCTTTCGAAATTTTGAGGGGGCCATGATCAAATTATTTTTATCTTGGATGGTTATAGTGAGGAGCTCATTATTCCTTAAACAAGAGAAAAAACAGGTGGCTGCTGACCCAGCGACTGTGAAAGTTGAGAAGCGAGCTTTTTTCTCCAATTTATACTCGCGGCAGCATCTTGTTAGGCCATCTATTGGTACTATTGCATTTCGGAAATTGGATGAGAGCTGTGCTGAAAGGTTGGAATACCGGTGTCTTTAGAGGAAGTGAAGGATGCTGTTTGAAGCTGTGATAGCTCAAAGGCTCCGGGGCCTGACGGGTTCTGCTTTTCGTTCTATAAGAAGTGCTGGAATTTTATTCAACATGATGTATATGATGTGATTTCACCGTTTTTTATGACAGGGAAGCTTCCAGGAGGCGCCAACTCGGCATATATTACTCTGATTGCAAAAAAGGCAGGTGACGAATCCCTTAATGAGTTTAGACCAATTACTCTTGTTCACGGTTTGTACAAGATTGTCTCTAAACTGTTGGCACAAAGATTGAAGGAAGTTCTACCTGATTTGATTGGACAACAACAAACCGCATTCATCAAAGGAAGGAATATTATGGATGGTGTTCTCCTTGCAAGTGAGGCTATCCATTCTCTGTGAAAAGCGAAAACCCGAGCAATTGTGTGGAAACTTGACTTTTAAGCGGGCTTATGATTCCATTGATTGGGATTATTTAATGGAAGTGATGGCTACTATGGGCTTTGGGGTTAGATGGAGGTCTTGGATATTGGAGTGTCTCTCCTCCTCATCACTGGCAATTTTGGTCAACGGCTCACCATCTACGGAGTTCACAATGGGAAGGGGGTTGAAGCAAGGCGACCCCCTCTCCCCGTTCTTATTTAATTTGGCTGCGGAGGGGTTGTCTAGTATATTACACAAGGCGGTCTCCTTAGGCATTGTGGAAGAAATCCAGGTGAACGGCATGCCTATGTCTATTTTGCAGTATGCGGACGACACATTACTCTTCTCCACAGCTGAAACCTCTTCTCTCTTAAACCTCAAGCGTTGCCTAAGGGTGTTCGAGGCTCTGTCCGGGCTGAGCATAAATTTTTACAAGAGTAGTGTTATTGGGATCGGTATAAGGGAAAAGGAGGTGGAAGAATTGGCTAAGTTGCTGCATAGCAAGGCGGACCAGTTTCCCTTCACATACCTTGGGTTTCCATTGGGTGCAAACATGGGAAGAGTCGCAGCTTGGAAACCTATTTTGGACAAATTCTCCAGCAAGTTAAAGGCATGGAAGGCCAGACATCTTTCAATTGGGGGTCGTGGGACCCTCATTAAATCTATTTTGAGTGGACTTCCCCACGTACTTCATGTCTCTATTTCGTATCCCAGTGGCGGTAGCAAGGAAATTAATTTCCTTACAGAGGAGGTTCTTTTGGAATGGGATGGAGGCGTCGAGGAAGGTTTGCCTCGTGGCTTGGAAGCAGATTTCAATTTCAAAGAAGTGTGGAGGTATGGGAATCATTGACCTACAGGTAATGAATCAATGCTTACTATTCAAATGGATGTGGTGTTTTGCGCGGCAAGAGGATAAGCCATGGAAGGGGATGATCATGCGCAAATATTTACTCCCCTCCTCTACCATGAGTCCAGCTTTTAATTGCAACATTGCTTCCAAAATTTGGCGAGACATTGTTTCAGTCTCGGGGCTGGAGGGAAACAATGGTACCGCACTGTTTAGGGGCTGTCGTATTCAGATTGAGAATGGATGCTCAACACTTTTTTGGCATGACAATTGGACTGGCCTCGGATGTTTCAAGGCCCTATATTCGAGACTATATTATACTTCCAACATGCAATCTATGTTAGTCTCGGAATGCCTTTCTGTTGCGAATGGCTGGCCAAGGTGGAAGGGTGATTGGAGAAGACACTTGCGAGAATGGGAAGACCATGATGTCGAGACTATGTCCTCAATGATCCTGCTGGTGTGTTTTCAGACGAAAAAGGCCGACCAATGGTGGTGGAAGGATGACCCCAATGGGGAATTCTCAGTTGCTAGAGGTAGGGAATTCTTCTATTCTCAGATGGGACTAACTAGGTCTAAACCGTATATTTGGCTCTCCCTCACCCCATTTAAAGTAGAGTGCTGGATGTGGTTGGCATTAAATAATGGGATACCTACTAAGGATGTGCTTAGATACAGAGGCATCATTACTTTGGCGGATTCGATATGTCCTTTATGCTCATCTTGCTTGGAGTCCCGGGATCATATGTTACTCACTTGTTCATTCTCCTGGCGCATTTGGTCAAAGATTAGTCGCTGGTGGGGGGTGGTGTGGTGTATGCCATCATCACTTGAAGATTTCCTCTTGAAATGGGCATTTATTTCTCCTATGTGCAGTAGCCGGACGTTTTGGGTTATGATTTCTTACTCCACCCTTTGGTCCATATGGCTGGAAAGGAACAAAAGGGTCTTCAATAGAACTGCTACAGATGTGGACAGGGTGATGGAGCTAGCTTTGGTTAATGCCACCCTGTGGATCAAAACACTGTGTCGTAACTTTCCCTTCTCTGCCTCATGCGTTCTGTCAAATGCCGACTTCGTCAAGAACTGGAGGGCTCCACGTAGAAGCTTTAATTTACTCGCATGTAATGGGTAATTGTGTTTTTTGAGTTTATTTAATCATCTATGTATGTGCTTCCCTATATGCGACTCATGGCAGTGATTGACCTGTTTGACTCATGCCTTTACAGTAGCGCTCCTGTCTATTATATACTGATTACCTGAATACCAAATACATGAGGAGATTTACATCATGAGTCCTATACTAGATATAATACAATACCTTTGCTAACTACTCAATCTTATCATAATGACTTATCCTATCACTCCCCCGCAATTGGAGGGTTGCTAAACTAGCTAAACTCAAATTGTTTCTCAATTGTTGAAAAGAAGAAACAGCAACAGACTTTGTAAACATATCAGCTAGTTGTTGCTGCGCATCTATATGAACTACTTGAAGATGTCCCCATTGAACCCGTTCCCTAACAAAGTGGAGATCAATTTCAAGATGCTTTGTACGCTGATGATGAATCGGATTGACTGCAAGGTAAGTAGCTGATAGATTATCACAATGAATTACCACTGGAAGCTTTGGAGCATAGCCTAGTTCACCCAGTAGAGAACGCAGCCAGCACACCTCGGCAGCAGTGGCTGCCAAAGCCCTATACTCCGACTCGGCACTGCTGCGAGAAACTGTGGTTTGTTTCTTTGCAGTCCAAGTAACAAGATTTCCTCCAAGAAAAACACAATACCCGGTTGTGGACCGTCTCGTATCGAGACATCCAACCCAGTCGGCATCACTGTAGGCAACTAAAGATGTAACAGTTGTTGGTCGAAGAAGAAGACCATTATCCCGAGTTCCATGCAGAAAACATAGAATGCGTTTAACGGCTTTCCAATGCATATCAGTCGGTGAGTGCATGAATTGACAAACTGTGTTTACTGCATAAGAAATATCAGGACGTGTGAAAGTAAGATATTGCAAAGCACCAACGATAGTACGATAGAGCTTTTGTTCTTCCTCAGATAGAAAAACACAATGATTGACCGATAGAACCAGTTTTGGTTGCATGGGAGTCAAAGAAGGTGTCACGGCAGTTAGACCAGCACGTGCCAAGATAGTGTCCAAATACTTCTGCTGATGAAGGAATAAACCATTACACCCATGAGTGACCTGAATACCCAAAAAATAATGCAAAACACCCAAATCCGTCATAGGAAACTCCTCTTTTAACAATCTCAGTAAAATGTGAAGAAGAGAATCTGAGGAAGCTGTTAACACAATATCATCTACATAAAGAAGCAAATAGGCAATCCCTGCAGCTGTCCGTAGAACAAATAAAGAGGAATCAGACCTACTGATAACAAAACCCTTGGAGACCAAACAAGAAGCAAACCGTTGATACCACGCCCGAGGTGCCTGCTTCAGTCCGTAAAGAGCTCGTTGAAGTTTACAAACAAAATCCGGGCGGGAAGAATCAACAAAACCCGGTGGTTGTTTCATGTACTCATCTTCGTTCAAAAAACCATTAAGGAAGGCGTTCTTCACATCAAGCTGACGAAGCTTCCAACCATTAGAGATAGCAATCGAAAGAACTGTCCTTATAGTTGCCGGTTTAACAACCGGACTATAAGTTTCTTCAAAATCTTCTCCCGCACGTTCACTGTATCCCTATGCCACCAGACGAGCTTTATGTCGTTCCAATGTACCATCTGACTTGTATTTGCGTCTGTAGACCCATTTTGAACCTATAATATTGACGTCTTTGGACGGTTTAGGGACAAGGACCCAAGTGTGGTTCCTTGGTAAAGCCTGGATTTCCTCTAGCATTGCTTGTTGCCAAATCTTATCTTTTGAGGCCTGAAGATATGTTTGTGGTTCTGGTGGGATGGTAGTTGTAAGAAGAGTGAGTTTCTGGATTGGTTTTCGAATACCAGCACGGGCCCGGGTTGTCATTGGATGTGTGGGAGCACTCGGTTTTGGTGAAGATGGTAATGGTGAAGGCTGATGCAAATCAGGAAGTGAAGAAGATGAAGAAGGGGTAGTGGAAGGGGGGAGGGTATTTGATTGTGGTTGTAGAGGAATTGTGTCCAAGGTAGAGAAGGGTGGAGGAGAAGATAAAGATGGAGGTTGAGATAAAGATAAAGCAGAAGTAGTTGGCAAGATGGTAGAAGGGGAAGATAATACTGGAGGAGCCAAGGAGGGAGACATGGAGGGAACCAGTGTTCGGGTAAAGGTTAACATTTTGGCAGGGTCAAAAGTGGTTATAACAGGTGTTTGAGATAAAGTTGAAGTTGTAGAGTTTGGTGCAAAAAGGAAGTCGGTTTCGTAAAAGATAACGTTGCGAGAGATGAGAACTGTGCGAGAGGTCATGTTGTAGCATCTGTAACCTTTATGCTGGGAGGAGAATCCTAGAAAAACATGGAGAGTTGCACGAGGAGAGAGTTTGTGTTGGGATGGACTCATATTATGGGGATAACATGCACAGCCAAACACACGAAGCATATCAAATTTTGGTTGAACACCATAAAGAATCCTGAAAGGACTATGCCAAGACAATGTACTATGAGGAATCCGATTGTGAATATAAGTAACATAATGAAGGGCCTCTACCCAAAAAGATAGAGGAAGACGAGCATGATATAGAGCTGATCGAACAGAATCTAAAAGGGTACGATTAAGTCGTTCAGCCATTCCATTTTGCTGATGACTATAGGGACAAGATAGACGTCTAAGTATACCATGAGTTTGGAGATAGTCATTAAAGTCATTATTGCAAAATTCCCCTCCATTATCACTTTGAAAAAAACGGATTGGAGCCTGAAATTGCGTGCGAAGTTCAGCATGTAACTGTTTAAATTTGGATAAAACCTCACTCTTGGCACGCAAAGGAAAAATCCAACAAAAACGAGAATATTCATCAAGAAAAGAAACATAATATTTGAACCCACTAAAAGAAAGAACTGGTGATGTCCAAACATCACAGTGAATTACATGAAATAAACCAAGACAAGGCTCTGTAGAGCGAGGATAAGGTAAAACAGTTTGTTTCCCAAGCTGACAGGAAGAACAAAACATATCAGTTTTATTGGAAAGTAAATGTGGTTGCTGCTGGAAAAAATGACGCATAACAGAGGACCCCGGAAGACACAACCTCTGGTGCCAAAGACTTGAAGAGACACGATGTAACGCCCCGAATTTTCATAATTTGGTTTTTTTGGAATTTTTGAAATTTTTATTCCAATTTTACCCTTGGGGTATTTTCGAGTTTTAGTCGAGGAAATAAATTACTATGCCTTGGAAATGTCAATTTTAAGTTGGTGTTGTTCACGGTTCGGGTTCCGTTGGAAACGGATTCGAGATCGGGGTGAAACGCGAGGTTTAGCGTGGTTTCTTTCGAAACTACGTCGTTTTGGCTTTGCACAAAAAAAAAACAAACTGTTGACTAGGGCGGGTTGACCGCGCCTAGCCCGAAACGGCGTCGTTTTGGGCCTAGGCCGGCTCACACCCTAAAAACCCTAGCCCCTTCCTTCTTTTTCTTTCTATTCTTTTCACTTTTCTTTCTTCTTCCTCTTTGTTTCTCCCCGACGGCGCCTCCTCCTACCTTCCTTCTCTTCTTCCTCCGTTCGTCCTCCTCTTCTCTTCTCTCTCTCATTTTTCCTCTCTTCTTCTTCCCTCTCCTTTTCTCTCCCTCTCTCCCTCACGTCTGCGCCCACACATCGACCTCCTGTCCTCAACGCCGTCGTCTTTCTTCCTTCTTCGTGAACTGCAAGGGCCCGAGGCCGGCTGACCAGAGACGGAACGAGAGGACTTCGTGTGGCCTCTCTCTCGCGACTGGCTGCGTCGCCGACGAGGTATGCCCGGCCTCCTCATCCCTCTCGGTTCTTTGGTTCGTTTGTTATCTTATTCATATGTGGTTGGACTAATTGTTGAGATGGGTGTTGTGGTGTTGATGGATGGTTGTCGTGGGTTGTTGTTGGTGTGTTGGTAGTTTGTGTTGTTGTTGTTGGGATCGACAACGTGTGTGGTGTTCGGTGTGTGGTTTCGGCAGCAAACGCTGGAGGGGGGTTTGCTTTGAATTGTTATTGCTGAGGTTCGGTGGCAGTGTGTTGTTCGTTGGGGTTGCTGCCGTTCTACAAATCCGGGCAGAGGACGGTTCTTGGCAGATTTGTGAGATTCCGGCTTTGGTGATTTCCGGCGAGGTTCACCGGAATCCGGCGAAGGCTCGGGAATTTTCCGGCGAAGGCTCGGGTTTTGATTCCGGCATTTTAACGGTATACTAGATGTACAAATTTGTATTCATTCATGGCATGTACTAGTAATTCGAAATTGGGTTATGTACTTAAATGTGTTAGTGGAAACCGAGAGTGTGAGTGGTATGAGGCCGGTAATTTACCGACACGGGTAGAACCTTAGGCCGGGAATCTTGGGCTCGGTTTGACCTTGGACTTAAGTAACGGGCTTTGAGCCCAAACCTATAACTAATTAAATAAGGACTTAGGGAAGTGGGCTTTAGGCCCGGAAATTGTAATTGGGCTTAGATTGGATTTGAGGCCGGAAATTGGTAAAGGACATAGTGAGCGGGCCATAGGCCCGGGAATTACTTTTGGACTTAGTTGGGCTTAAGCCCGGTGAACCTTAGGTCCCGATACTAGGAGTCTTGGTGAGAGGACATTAAGTCGGGTTTAGACCCGGAAATTTCATATTGGCTAACTAGGGACGGGTTTTAACTCAGTTGAGCATATAGGTACCATGCATGCATAGTTGTGATTATTGTTTTGTAATTTGTTGTGTGTGCCGGTATTCAGGCACGGGTAATACCTCCGGAGCTGGAGGATCGGTTTTGGGAAAAGCTCCACAGGACAATCGTCGTTGAGGTGACTTTATTTGTCTCTTTATGTTTGTATGCATGAGCTCGTTGGATTGGTTTGTTTGAGTTGCATGCTTGTTTGCTAACATGTTGTAATCTGTATTGTGTGCCTAAGTGTACTATTTGCTTATGAGCTGGATGATTGGTTTAGTTATGGATTATAACTTGTGGTGTGATTCTGGGTGTTTGGTGTGATGTATTGTGGGTCGGAGACCCGGTTATCTGATTGAGCTGTTTTACCACACAACTCTGTTAAATCACAATCTCTTGGCACACGTAAACTCACAACTTGTGAATTAAGATAATGTACAGTAGAAGATAGGCTACTGTGTGCTGATGACCGGTTTTTTCGAGCGGGAAGTGATACCCCTCGGGTTTGCTTGCGGAATGGCAAGTGTTATGCGGATTTGCATATGGGTCTGTTATGAACGGTTCTACCTCCCTCCTTCTACCTCCCCCTTTTTACCTCCCTCTTTCTCTCTGTCTCTCTCTCTCTCTATGGTTATGTTGGGCTTCGTGCCTGGTTGTATTTGGGCTTATGCCTGGTTGTCTCATGAGACGGGACCGAGCTCGACGCACACAGTAGGGGCCCTGAGTAATAAATCATAATAAGTAATCTTAGCACACAACAGATAGAGAATAATGAACAGTTTGCTTGATTGTGTTGGCATGTTAGTACTGGTTGTTGTATGTTTGCATGCATGTCTTGTTACTCTTCTTTCCTTTCGGACTTGATCTGCGCACTCTCATAACTAGACTTATATTGCTCACTGAGTAGGCGACTCACATAATCGCCAACGTTGTTTTTCAGACTTTAGAAAGCGTGCAGTCACTTCCCATCCTTCCTGAGTACGGACGTGGTTATCTTAGCAGGTAGCTGTGCCTGATCTCCCGGTTGGATCCATAGAGTCGGCATGCATACTGTTTGGTTTCTCATGTTTTTATTCCATTTATTTCTTCCGCTGCTTTGGATTTTTATTGAGATGTCTATTGATTCTGGATTATTTTATCGGCGGATTGCCGGGATTTATTATTGATGATGTATCGGCAGGATGCCGGGTTTGATTTGAGGCTTGCTATGCCAGTTTGACTATGTTTGTTATGACATCTCTTTTTATTGAGGATTTTGGATATTGTTTTTGATATTGATTTTCGTGTCCCGGGTTTCAAGGGTATTTTGGTAATTTCCTTGTGTTCGAGTATTTTATTGTTAAATTGGGACACGGGAGTTTCAGCTTGGTAGCGGAGCAGGCTTTAGATCCTTGGTTTTAAAGGTGTCTTAAACTTTGTTCTCAAGGTGTTTCTGTGTTTAAGCCTGTTTCCGGATTTTTGACTTAAAAAGTGTTTTTGACTCATTTGCATTCATATAGGCGTCGATATGGATCACGAGGGACAGCACAATGCTGAGGATGACGTCGCTACTCATGTCTCCGACAATGTGTCGGTGATGCAGGTTCCCATTGGTCAGGGGAACAATAATGCAGCAGAGAATAATGTTGCAGGTGGTGGAGGACAGAATGCTGTACCACCTGTTGTGAACCCAGCGTTCCAGTAGTATCAGGCTTTTCTGCAGTGGCAGCAGTTCCAACAGTTTCAACAGCAGCAGCAGGGTGCCCAGCCGGTAGCACCTGCTGCAACAGGTGGTATGGAGAGTGGGTATAAGCACATGGACAAGTCTGCTGTGAAGGAATTCTCAGGTGAACAAGGCAAAGTCAAGGAGTTTGATGATTGGTTTCGCCAGGTGGAGAATGTTCTGGAGAAGTTCACCTGTGCACCTGAGCAGAGGGCTCGATTAGCTGCACATAAGTTCACAGGGTATGCATTGTCATGGTGGCAGGATCTTGTGGCCAATCTACCGAAGCCTGTGGAGATGCCTTGGGAGGATTTCAAGGAGAGATTCTACAAGGAGTTTCTTACTGTTGGTTTTCTGGAGGAGCAGAAGAAGCAGTTTCTTGAGGTGAAGCAGGGACTAGATGAGACTGTATCAGCTTTCAGGATCCGGTATAGCATTCTTCTCTCTTATGCTAGGGAGTTTGTGCCCGATGAGTTGACCAAGTGTAGGCGGTTTGTTAACGGCTTACGTACTGAGATAGCGATGGCTGTGGCTGGTGGAGGGCACAAGACTTGGGAGGCAGTTTGTGCCGCTGCTTTTGATGCTGAGAGAGTTCAGTTGATCGGGAAGGAGGCTCGGGCAGCCGAGCAGAGGAAGCAGTCATCTGCTTCGGGACAGAAGAGGCAGTATTCTGATGCCGGAGGTGCAGATTATTCGGTTGGACAGAGTTCTTCTTATCAGGGTTCGAAGAAGTTCCGAGGGCAGAGTTATCAGGGTGGACCGGGCAGATCCTCGGGAGGACGGTCCTATCAGTCTGGTTCTCGGGGACGGGGTTCCTCGGCACGGTTCTCGGGTACATGCTGGTATTGCAATACGCCGGGACACCAGAAGTCAACTTGCTACAAGTGGATGAGGGATAATGGTGGCAGTGGTTCTCAGTATACAGTACAGAGTTCCGTGGCTAGTGGTGCTGTTTCTTCTGGTCCGAACAGGGGTGGCGGACAGCAGGGTCGAGGTCGTGGAGGTTCTGGAGCTCCGAACCGCGGGGGTGCGACTCAGTCTGCTGCAGCTCCTAGGGTTTATGCCATCACCCGAGAGGAGGCTGCTGATGCTCCAGATGTTATAGCAGGTACCTTTATGGTTTTTGGTCAGTTCACAGGGTATGCATTGTCATGGTGGCAGGATCTTGTGGCCAATCTACCGAAGCCTGTGGAGATGCCTTGGGAGGATTTCAAGGAGAGATTCTACAAGGAGTTTCTTACTGTTGGTTTTCTAGAGGAGCAGAAGAAGCAGTTTCTTGAGGTGAAGCAGGGACTAGATGAGACTGTATCAGCTTTCAGGATCCGGTATAGCATTCTTCTCTCTTATGCTAGGGAGTTTGTGCCCGATGAGTTGACCAAGTGTAGGCGGTTTGTTAACGGCTTACGTACTGAGATAGCGATGGCTGTGGGGCCAGGGAAGTGTCCTTATCTTCTCTGTTGGGGCGTAGATTGGTGTTTGTTGGAGAACGAAGAGTTCTATCGGCGTGCTGTATCTCGACCATCCAGGCTTTCAGGATGATCCGAGAGGGTTGTGATGCCTTTCTTGCTCATGTGGTCGATTCTTCGGTACCAGTACCTGGAGTGGAGGATATCCCTATTGTTCGGGATTTTCCCGATGTTTTTCCTGATGATTTACCTGGGTTGCCTCCGGAGCGGGAGGTGGAGTATACAGTTGACTTGGTACCGGAGGTTGCACCTATCTCTATACCGCCCTATAGAATGGCTCCGGCAGAACTTCAGGAGTTGAAGAAACAATTGGAGGAGTTGTTAGATAAGGGTTTTATTCGACCGAGCATCTCACCTTGGGGTGCCCCGGTCTTGTTTGTGAAGAAGAAGGATGGCAGTATGCGGATGTGTGTAGACTATAGGCAGTTGAACAAGGTGACTGTGAAGAACAAGTATCCTTTGCCTAGGATAGATGATTTGTTCGATCAGTTGCAGGGTGCATCCGTGTTCTCGAAGATTGACTTGCGATCTGGTTACTATCAGGTTCGGATTGCAGAGCAAGACATACCGAAGACTGCATTCCGCACTCGGTATGGTCACTATGAGTTTGTGGTGGTACCTTTTGGTCTGACAAATGCACCGGCAGTGTTCATGTTTATGATGCAACAGGTCTTCCATGAATTTCTGGACCGGTTTGTGGTAGTGTTTATTGATGACATCTTGGTCTACTCGAGTAGTAAGGCCGAACATGAGGACCACTTGAGGCAAGTTTTGCAGAGGTTGAGAGAAGAACAACTCTATGCCAAGCTCAGTAAGTGTGAGTTTTGGTTGGATGAGGTCGCATTCCTAGGGCATATTTTGTCCGGTGAGGGCATTAAGGTGGATCCGGCCAAGATTAAGGCGGTCATGGAATGGGAGCCACCGAAGAGTGTATCTGAGATACGGAGTTTTCTTGGACTTGCTGTTACTACCGAAGGTTCATTGAAGGTTTTTCCTTAATAGCGGGTCCCATGACTAAGCTGTTGAGGAAAGACTGTGCTTTTGTTTGGGATGACAGTTGTCAGAAGAGTTTTGAGGAGTTGAAGAGTCGGTTGACTTCTGCACCGGTTTTGACTGTTCCGAGCCCCGGAGTGGAGTACACGGTGTTCAGTGATGCTTCAGGTCTGGGCTTGGGATGTGTTTTGATGCAGGAGGGTCGGGTGATTGCTTATGCCTCCAGGCAGTTGAGAACTCACAAGAGGAACTATCCGACCCATGATCTGGAGTTAGCTGCTGTGATCTTTGCTTTGAAGATCTGGAGACACCATCTATACGGTGAGAAGTGTCGGATTTTCACGGATCACAAGAGTTTGAAGTACATCATGACCCAAAGAGAGCTTAACATGAGGCAGAGGCGGTGGATTGAGCTTCTGAAGGATTATGATTGTACTATTGAGTACCATCCGGGCAAGGCCAATGTTGTTGCTGATGCATTGAGCCGGAAGAGAGTGGTTTCTGCGGATGAGGACTCGGTTTCTTATGCTTTGCCTTCGTTGGTAGAGCTGAGGTCGTTGGATACACAATTAGAGGTGGATGCTACTGGGGCATTGTTAGCCAGTTTGAGCATCCGGCCGACCTTGAGGGATAAGATTATGGAGTTGCAGTATGGAGATCTTCATTTAGCAGAGTTGCGGGATAAGGCTCTCGGTGGAGAGAGTTCTAGTTTCTATGTTCGAGAGGATGGTGCTCTGATGACCAGTGATCGGATGTGTGTTCCAGATGTTGATGATTTGAGGAGATGGATTATGGATGAAGCGCATAATGCGCCGTATGCTATGCATTCGGGTAGCACCAAAATGTACAAGAACTTGAAGAGTCATTATTGGTGGCCCGGGATGAAGAAGGATGTTGCGGAGTTTGTAGCTCGTTGTATGACTTGTCAGCAGGTGAAAGCCGAGCATCAGGCTCCTGCCGGCAAGTTGAGATCTTTGACCATTCCGCAGTGGAAGTGGGAGCATATCACTATGGACTTTGTTATTGGGTTACCGAGGACCCGTGGTTGACATGATGCCATCTGGGTCATTGTTGACAGATTGACCAAGTCAGCTCATTTCCTACCGATTCAGCAGACGGATACTATGGATAAGCTGGCGAGGTTGTATGTTTCGGGAGTTGTCCGTCTACATGGAGTTCCACTATCCATTGTGTCGGACAGGGATCCGAGGTTTACTTCCCACTTCTGGAAGAGTTTACAGTCAGCTTTAGGGACTAAGCTGAATTTCAGTACTGCATTCCATCCGTAGACCGATGGACAGTCGGAGAGAACTATACAGACGCTGGAGGATATGCTTAGAGCCTGTGTGCTCAATTTTAGTGGTTCTTGGGATGAGACATTACCGTTGGTTGAGTTTGCCTATAACAACGGGTATCACTCTAGTATTGGTATGGCACCTTATGAGGCTTTGTATGGGCGGAAGTGCCGTAGTTCGATCTGTTGGGATGAGGAAGGTCTGAGACAGGTGATTTGTCCGGACCTAGTCCAGGAGACTGTTGATCTGATCGAGGTGGTTAAGCAGTGTATGAGAGCTGCTCAGGACCGGCAAAAGAGTTTTGCCGATAAGCATCGTCGGGAGATGGAGTACAATGTTGGTGACAGGGTCTTCCTTCGTGTTGCTCCCTGGAGAGGTGTTATCTGGTTTGGGAGGAAGGGCAAGTTGAGCCCTCGTTATATTGGTCCTTATGAGATCATTGAGCGGATTGGTCCGCTGGCCTATAGGTTGGCTTTACCGGAGGAGCTGTCGCGCATACATGATGTATTCCATGTTTCGATGCTGAGGCGTTATCGGTCTGATCCTAGTCATGTTGTATCCCCGACAGAGGTGGAGGTTTCTAAGGATTTGACTTATGTTGAGGAGCCAGTTGAGATTCTTGCTCGGGAGGAGCGACAGTTGATGAATCGAGTTATTCCGATGGTTCGGGTTAGGTGGAGCCGTCATTCTCCGAATGAGGCTACTTGGGAGGTTGAGTCCCATATGCGGGAACAGTATCCCCATTTGTTTTGATGTTTCATATCCTGTAATTTCGAGGACGAAATTTCCTTAAGTGGGGTAGAACTGTAACGCCCCGAATTTTCATAATTTGGTTTTTTCGGAATTTTTGAAATTTTTATTCCAATTTTACCCTTGGGGTATTTTCGAGTTTTAGTCGAGGAAATAAATTACTATGCCTTGGAAATGTCAATTTTAAGTTGGTGTTGTTCACGGTTCGGGTTCCGTTGGAAACGGATTCGAGATCGGGGTGAAACGCGAGGTTTAGCGTGGTTTCTTTCGAAACTACGTCGTTTTGGCTTTGCACAAAAAAAAAAAACAAACTGTTCACTAGGGCTGGTTGACCGCGCCCAGCCCGAAACGGCATCGTTTTGGGGCTGGGCCGGCTCACACCCTAAAAACCCTAGCCCCTTCCTTCTTTTTCTTTCTATTCTTTTCACTTTTCTTTCTTCTTCCTCTTTGTTTCTCCCCGACGGCGCCTCCTCCTACCTTCCTTCTCTTCTTCCTCCGTTCGTCCTCCTCTTCTCTTCTCTCTCTCATTTTTCCTCTCTTCTTCTTCCCTCTCCTTTTCTCTCCCTCTCTCCCTCACGTCTGCGCCCACACATCGACCTCCTGTCCTCAACGCCGTCGTCTTTCTTCCTTCTTCATGAACTGCAAGGGCCCGAGGCCGGCTGACCAGAGACGGAACGAGAGGACTTCGTGTGGCCTCTCTCTCGCGACTGGCTGCGTCGCCGACGAGGTAAGCCCGGCCTCCTCATCCTTCTCGGTTCTTTGGTTCGTTTGTTATCTTATTCATATGTGGTTGGACTAATTGTTGAGTTGGGTGTTGTGGTGTTGATGGATGGTTGTCGTGGGTTGTTGTTGGTGTGTTGGTAGTTTGTGTTGTTGTTGTTGGGATCGACGGCGTGTGTGGTGTTTGGTGTGTGGTTTCGGCAGCAAACGCTGGAGGGGGGTTTGCTTTGAATTGTTGTTGCTGAGGTTCGGTGGCAGTGTGTTGTTCGTTGGGGTTGCTGCCGTTCTACAAATCCGGGCAGAGGACGGTTCTTGGCAGATTTGTGAGATTCCGGCTTTGGTGATTTCCGGCGAGGTTCACCGGAATCCGGCGAAGGCTCGGGAATTTTCCGGCGAAGGCTCGGGTTTTGATTCCGGCATTTTAACGGTATACTAGATGTACAATTTTGTATTCATTCATGGCATGTACTAGTAATTCGAAATTGGGTTATGTACTTAAATGTGTTAGTGGAAACCGAGAGTGTGAGTGGTATGAGGCCGGTAATTTACCGACACGGGTAGAACCTTAGGCCGGGAATCTTGGGCTCGGTTTGACCTTGGACTTAAGTAACGGGCTTTGAGCCCAAACCTATAATTAATTAAATAAGGACTTAAGGAAGTGGGCTTTAGGCCCGGAAATTGTAATTGGGCTTAGATTGGATTTGAGGCCGGAAATTGGTAAAGGACATAGTGAGTGGGCCATAGGCCCGGGAATTACTTTTGGACTTAGTTGGGCTTAAGCCCGGTGAACCTTAGGTCCCGATACTCGGAGTCTTGGTAAGAGGACATTAAGTCGGGTTTAGACCCGGAAATTTCATATTGGCTAACTAGGGACGGGTTTTAACTCAGTTGAGCATATAGGTACCATGCATGCACAGTTGTGATTATTGTTTTGTAATTTGTTGTGTGTGCCGGTATTCAGGCACGGGTAATACCTCCGGAGCTGGAGGATCGGTTTTGGGAAAAGCTCCACAGGACAATCGTCGTTGAGGTGACTTTATTTGTCTCTTTATGTTTGTATGCATGAGCTCGTTGGATTGGTTTGTTTGAGTTGCATGCTTGTTTGCTAACATGTTGTAATCTGTATTGTGTGCCTAAGTGTACTATTTGCTTATGAGCTGGATGATTGGTTTAGTTATGGATTATAACTTGTGGTGTGATTCTGGGTGTTTGGTGTGATGTATTATGGGTCGGAGACCCGCTTATCTGATTGAGCTGTTTTACCACACAACCCTGTTAAATCACAATCTCTTGGCACACGTAAACTCATAACTTGTGAATTAAGATAATGTACAGTAGAAGTTAGGCTACTGTGTGCTGATGACCGGTTGTTTCGAGCGGGAAGTGATACCCCTCGGGTTTGCTTGCGGAATGGCAAGTGTTATGCGGATTTGCATATGGGTCTGTTATGACCGGTTCTACCTCCCTCCTTCTACCTCTCCCTTTTTACCTCCCTCTTTCTCTCTCTCTCTCTCTCTCTCTCTATGGTTATGTTGGGCTTCGTGCCTGGTTGTATTTGGGCTTACGCCTGGTTGTCTTATGAGACGGGACCGAGCTCGACGCACACAGTAGGGGGCCCTGAATAAATAAATCATAATAAGTAATCTTAGCACACAACAGATGGAGAATAATGAACAATTTGCTTGATTGTGTTGGCATGTTAGTACTAGTTGTTGTATGTTTGCATGCATGTCTTGTTACTCTTCTTTCCTTTCGGACTTGATCTGCACACTCTCATAATTAGACTTATATTGCTCACTGAGTAGGCGACTCACATAATCGCCAACGTTGTTTTTCAGACTTTAGATAGCGTGCAGTCACTTCCCATCCTTCTTGAGTACGGACGTGGTTATCTTAGCAGGTAGCTGTGCTTGATCTCCCGGTTGGATCCATAGAGTCGGCATGCATACTGTTTGGTTTCTCATGTTTTTATTCCATTTATTTCTTCCGCTGCTTTGGATTTTTATTGAGATGTCTATTGATTCTGGATTATTTTATCGGCGGATTGCCGGGATTTATTATTGATGATGTATCGGCAGGATGCCGGGTTTGATTTGAGGCTTGCTAGGCCAGTTTGACTATGTTTGTTATGACATCTCTTTTTATTGAGGATTTTGGATATTGTTTTTGATATTGATTTTCGTGTCCCGGGTTTCAAGGGTATTTTGGTAATTTCCTTGTGTTCGAGTATTTTATTGTTAAATTGGGACACGGGAGTTTCAGCTGCCTTTTTTGTGAAGGCCCTCTCCCCGAGGGACCCACCAAATGCAGGTATTGTTACATCACTCCCTCCGCCCGATTAAATCCTTTACCATGCTACAGCACTAGGGATTCGAACTCGGGACGTGATGCTTTTTATCCCCCTCAAGGAGAGCACCTTCACCAGTTCAGCTGCAAATGAGTTTGTGAAGGTGCTCTCTTTGAGGGGGATAAAAAGCATCACGTCCCGAGTTCGAATCCCTAGTGCTGCAGCATGGTAAAGGATTTAATCGGGCGGAGGGAGTGATGTAACAATACCTGGATTTAGTGGGTCCCTCAGGGGGAGGGCCTTCACACACGATCATGGGAGAGAGCAAAAAAACTGTGAGAAACATCAGTATTGGACAGACGAACGGAATAGAGTGGTCCCGAATCACTGCAACGAATCAGTGGATGGCGGAAGTGCTGACCCTTCACAGAAAACCCAGCAGAATCAAAACAAACAGAACAAAAATTGTCTATGGCAAAATGTTTAACAGAAAGAATATTTTTTGTTAAAAGAGGCACCACGAGAACATCCTTAAGAACAAAAGAAAAAGAACCAAAACGAAAAACCTTGGTGCCAATATGAGTGATAGCAAGAAACGTACCATCACCAACCTGCACAGTATCAGTGCCTGAATATTCTGTAAAGGAATCCAACGACTGAGGAGTGGGAGTCATGTGACTCGTCGCACCTGTATCCACAAACCAGGGAGCCAAAGTTTCATGAACTCCAGCATAAGAATGTGAAACACCTCGAGAAGGACAGTTCTTGGCTGTATGATGATAGCCATCACACAGTTGGCATTGCAGTGGTGCCGATCCTAAGACTGAAGAAGGAGGAGCATCACCCCTTGGCGGACGCGAAGAAAAAACAGGAGGAGAAGGAGTATAAGGAGGACGCCATGGTTTCTGTGGAGGAGAAGAATAATTCTTATACTGTGGTGGCCGAGGGGAAGAAGGAGCAGAAGAATAGGGAGGACGGGGGGAAAATGGTCGGTAACCACGACCCCGAGACTGTCCTTGCTGTCCACGGCCCTTAGTCTGGGTAAAGAAAGCTTGATTGGACACCACGAAATCAGACGAGTTGCGTTTCTTTGCTAGCCGGGACTCATGGGCCAACAACGAAGAACGCAATTCAAAATAAGAAGGTAATATCGGTTTGGAAGTTTGAAGAGTAACAAAATCACTGTACTCATCTAGGAGACCATCTAAAATTTGAAGAACAACATCATCCTCAGAAAGACCTCGACCAATGGCATCGAGATTATCAGCAATGGTACGAATATATTGAAGATAATCAGAAACAGTTCGGGACTGCTTCCTAGCACGAACAAAAGAAGATCGATACTCCATGTATCGTGCATGAACATGATCATGGAATAAGGCTTCAACTGCTTGCCAGACCTCTCGCGCAGTTCGCAAAACACTAGGACGAACAAGATGTTGAAGAATAGTAGGGCTTACCGTGGCATAGATCCAGGAGACGAGAGTACTGTCAATCTGGATCCACTGAATATGAGCAGGATTAGGTTGAGGTTGGCCATCAGGGTCAGAAGAATCAAGCAAGGCTGGAGGTTGAACACTGGTCCCATCAATGTGCCCTTGCACCTGGTGAGAGTGGAAAACATTGGAGAGCAAGCTCTGCCAAACAAGAAAATTGGAAAAATCGAGTGTAGTGGGAACGTAGTTCTTAATGTTATTCACACTAAAAATCGAATGAACAGAAGTAGTGAGGGGTGCAGAAACAGAAGAAGAAGAAGAAGAAGAAGAAGAGGAAGAGGAAGACGAGGAGAGAGTGGAAGAGTTGGTGGATATAGTGAAAAATAAAACACAAGATTAGAAACACAGTGAAATCTTCAAACCACAAAAGACAGAATAGGGCTCCGCTACCATGAACAGAGTGTGAGGAAATATACCAGGATGCCTTTACAATAGCGCTCCTGTCTATTATATACTGATTACCTGAATACCAAATACATGAGGAGATTTACATCATGAGTCCTATACTAGATACAATACAATACCTTTGCTAACTACTCAAGCTTATCATAATGACTTATCCTATCATTTTGTTCCTCAAGCAGGGCCTCTGTTTCTGTAATGTAAATATTATCAATAAAAATCAATCGTTTAGTATCAAAAAAAATATATAGTTACAGAAAACTTGATTAGTTCTTTAATTTAACCATCGGAATCACCATGGTGATTAGGAGATTATGCAAAAGTATTAATAGACAATAAGGAGTCTTGTCATCACTCTTCAGATGATGTTCCTGCTGATAGACAATAAGGAGTCTTGATCTTCCAGATGTAATAGCGAAGACATTTAGTTTGTCTTCTGAGTTTCAGCAACCCTGCCAATTTTGAGGCACTAGATTCCTTGTGTGATTTCATATTTTCATGTCTTTGAGTGTCATTTCCAATCTGTTTTGCAATTTATTTGAACAACATTGTAAGGGATGTTCCCTAACAAAGTTTATTGAATGAAACTCTTTACTTTGATCTATAAGAAAAAAAAAAAGGTACTAATAAGAACTCACACTAGTGCTGAATAAATACATGTCATTGGATAGGAAGTTTGTTGAATTGTCATGGAAAACGATCTACCTGATATCCTTACTAATCTCGATAAGTTCTATTAGATCCATCACTAGAACAGGAAAACCTCGTGTATAAACACAGGTGAAAGATTTTAGGATCACCGGCTACTTCTCCATCTGAACATCTCTTGCATCCGATCCATCATTCTTTGTCCATTTATCACTTGCAACCATTAAGACTTCGAGCCGTACCTTCATCGGCATAGATTTGTCAACATCTTGCACCTCCTTCTAGATGATTTGGTCTGCAGTTTTCCCTGTGTTTTATATCAGCCAACATGGTTAGGGTATTCTTCACAGTGGAGTAGTCCAGAACTTAAGGCAAGTAGGCTGCAACAAGCGTTTCCAACTTATATGGTGTTCATGTTCAACTTGTATTTTGGGAGAAATTCGTAGATATTAGCTAAATAGTCTAGTGTTGTAAGTTTTTTTTTTTTTTTTTAACCATCAAAAGAACAAAACGAGAGTTAAAATGGGAGAAGAATAACGCCTTCAAAGAACATATATACCTATATCTCCTCATCTTTAGCAAGCAGTAGTTCTTCGTTCAAGTCCAATAGAAGGAGCTGGGGCTCAGTACTCGTCCATATTTGTAGCAGCAGTTGCAGCCGGACTCCCGGAGATGCCACTATAGTTCCAAGAAACATATATACAATGTCAATCCTCCAAAGTATGTTAATTAAAAGTACCATGTAGTAGTTGTATGATACGAAAAAGTGCTACATAGTAGTGAAACCTACCCATGTTTTCTGGTAATTCGTTGATCCGATTATTTGAACTAGTACACCATAATATCTATTACTACTCCTTCCTACTCGTCTAATGTGATTCCCTCCCGTCAAAAATGATCATATCTAAGAGGGGGACCTGGTTCCTGGTTTCAAATGGTAAAAGGAATGTTCTTGTATTGAGACAAGAAGGATCCAGTGTGTGCCAGAGCCTCTTGAGCTCAGTGGCATAAGACCTTGATTTCCACCGAGGCCACCTGGATTCAAACTTGGGTGTGGGCAAATGTTTAGCGGGTTAGGATGGGGTAGGGTATATATAGTATTAGTGAGCTAAGGCTCCTCCCTTTGTAAACCAAAAAGAAGGATAAAAAAAAAACCAAAAAAAGGATCCAGTGTCTATAGTTAGGGTATGTGGCGCTTGTGGCTAGGTTTCATCCTTGTCATCTTTATTTATAGGCAGCATCCAAGTTTAGGGGCTAGAATTATGAAAATGGGTTTTGCAACTTTAGATTTTTTTTTTTTAAAAAAATCTTCGTACATGAATACTCTTTTAGGAAAATGATTGTTCATTAGGAAAACAAGCTATATTAGGCAGTTGTATCAAGTGGCATATATCCAAAGGATTCCCAATACCTTATTTTTAGATAAGAAGAATTATCACGTAATTCCGGATAAGACAAGCAAGCGTAGCATATCCAAACACTAATAAGACTAACCGCATGATTTTATCAAATACTATCCTGGTATTCACAGCTGCCTCCTTATTCCATATAAGTCAAACAGGCCCACAGGTTCTACCAAACAACAATGGAAAAAAAGAAGGTTATAGGAATTATCAGCACCCTTACATTTTGTCAAATACTATCCTGGTATTCACCAACTGTTTAGTTATTCGATATAAATCAAACAGGCCTATGAAAGAAGGTTATACCAATTGTTAACACCCATAGATTTTATTAAATACTATCCTGATATTCACCAACTGTCTGGTTATTCCATATAAATCAAACAGGCGCTCAGGTTCTACCAAACAAACAACAACGAAAATGAAGGTTATACCAATTATCAACACCCATAGATTGTATCAAATCTATTATATATATTTAAAGCTGTATCCATCACCAGGTTTTGACACATAAAATTTTTAGAGTCTTGCTTTATTATCATGTATAGCTTTTGGACTCTTCTTTTATTGCCATCTGGAGGGTTATAGATGTAGTTTGATTGGCTATAATGACAAACATAATTATCCCAGAGTAACCTGATATTAATTGTACTCTTTTAAAAAGAATTCCAGTCACACCCAAATTATTCAAAAGAAAATTCACACGCAAGATTGGTACTGATAACCTGATCTTAATTATAATCTTTTAAAAAGAATTCCAGACACATCCAAATTATTCAAAAGAAAATTCACACACAGATATTGGTAATATATATTTTTTTTCCACTAGACTGATAACCAGAGTTTCTAATCGATAAAGATAAGGATAAAACTCTGTTTATTTAAATTGATGAATTTGATCTTAATTATATTCTTTCTAAAAGAATTCCAGTCACACCCAAATTGTTCAAAAGAAAATTCACACTCAGAGATTGTTATATATATATTATGTGATTTACTCTATTATTGTTATCTGATAAGAATTATATTATACTCAACTAACCTTTATCATTTTTGTTTTTTTATCGGGCATCTCTTCAAAAATCTCATCATCTCTATATAAATACAAATACAGTCTCTGTTTGTGTATGTGAAATAATAGTCTCTATATGTGATACAGTTTCTCTATCATTCATTCATTTCCTTTTACTCCTTTATTTTGTTTTTGCACTACACAAGGTCTAGATATATTCTCTGTCTGTGTGTGATACAGTTTCTCTATAATTCACTCATTCTCTCTAATTCCTTCTTTGTTTTGTTTCTATTTGCATACTGTAACAGCCCGGGTAAATTTTTGATTTCTACCGATACTGTAGAAATTGTCTTACCGTGATTTGCTATTGAATTACTCTTGGGTAATTAATTACGGTAAATCGGGAGTCGTTTTTTTTAAAACCGAGAGTTTTCCTGCGCTCGGGAGAATCTTTCTAACTAACCGAGCCTCGGTTTTCAGTTCTGAGACTTGGACGATGCTCAGGAGAATTTACCGGATTTTCCGAGCCCAAGTCATATTTTTGGACTCGGGACGGAAAATTACGGTTATGCCCCTGTCCTTCCCCTTTTTCTTCTTTTCTTTTCTTCTTTTTCCTTTCTTTTCTTTTTTCTCTCTTTTCTCCTTTTCCCGTCGTCTTCCTCCTCCCGTCCGTGACCAACCGGTGCCCCACCTTCCCTACCTGCCTCCTCACCCGTGAACTTCCTTGTTATCTTTTCCAGCCCGTGACTTGTTCTTCTCTTCTTCTTTTTCACGACATTTCCCTGCACACACATAAACCTCACAACATTTCTTCTTCTCCTCACGTTCACGACCACTGTCGCACCGTCACCTTCGCGTGAACTGACCGAGCAAACCACCAAGCACCAAGTTGACGTGGTCATCATCATCCATACCATCACCTCTCCATCTTTTCATCTTTCTTCCTCTCACTCACGCATAAACACCCCCACCATCATCTCACGCGTCTCCCATCGCCAACAACCTCTTCTTCCTGCCTCGCCGTGAGCACCACCGCGACCCCCTCCACCTTTTCTCCTCCTTCTCCACGCGACACACCTGCAGTCGCCTCCATCTCGGCGTGCCGCCACCACCGCGACGACCAAGACAGCCACCGGCACCGACGAGCACCTACAGAACCTACCTGTCGTGCTGCCTTGCTTGCCCTCCTCCACGCCTGCACCGTGCCACCGAACTGCCGCCCCGCCTGCAAGCCGCCCGCACCGCCTCGCCTCCATCCTTGTCGCCCGCCTGCAACCCGCGCCGCCACTAGGTAAGGTTGAAGAAGACGATGCATGAGCTGTTTTATTTCATGCATGTTGGGCTAATGGGTTTTGTTGGGTTTTGGGCTTAGGGCATAGGTTATGGGCTGGGAGGTTAATGGTGATTTGGGTTTATGGTTTGGGTAGGTATGGGCTGTGAGTTGGGTTTATTGGGTTTAGTTTGGGTTGTTATGGAATTGAGCTTTAGACTTAGGTGTTTATGGTGGGCTTGGGTTTGGGTCTTGGCATGATGGGCTTGACGCCTTGGGCTTGGTTGGGCTGCTGTGCATTGGGCTCGCTACGTGGGCCTGCCTGGGTTCTATGTAGTGGGCTGGGCAGCACTGTTCACGGCCCAATCCAGGTTAAAAATAATAAAATAATAGTAATAATAAATAATTATAATCTGAATATATATATATATATATATTATATTTGCTGGGAAAAATAAATATGTAGTATATGATTATACTTTGTGAAAATAAATCAAGTAACTAACATGTTATATTATTTCCAAGAAACTAAGGTAATTAAAATATGAACTATATCCTTTGCAAAATTACTATATAAGTAATTATTTTAGGAAAGTACGCATATACTATAAATATTTTGGGAATATAAACGTACGTTATATTTTTCAGGGAATTATATTATAGTAGTTATATTTTTGGGAAAGCATAATTACTTTGAGTGAATAATTTGGAAATGTATATATATATACCTATATATATCTTCCTAGAAAAATTATGATCATTATATTTTGGAGAATGATAAATATCTTCATAAAATATTTAGAGAAGAATCTTAATTAAAGTATGGTACCGAGATTATATTCGGATATACGTACGGTTAAATATTTTCGATAAATGGAGATAAAAACGAATATGAACCGGGATGGGTTATTACGCAGTTTGGCATCATAGAGTACCGAATATGTGCATTTATGTGTATGCACTGTTTTGTTGTATAGGTTATGATATCGAGCAGTTCCTGTGGAACCGGCTTTGGACCGATCGATGTTTCCAGAGTTGAGTAATCGGCTAAGGTGAGGTTAAGTAAATATTTATTTACATCCCGTGAAATCAAGTTGCTGTTTGCTTACTGAGTCCAATGATGCTGGTATGATACTTTGTGGCTGTGTATGGTTTGTTGTGTGATGAATTATGTTGATAATTGTTGCCATCGATGTTGTTGAGAATATTGCTACTGTTGAGTTGTTGACTATATGTGACATTGCTGGTGTGAAGCCTTGTGGCAGTGTATGGTTGTTGTGTGAGGTATTAAGTTGATAATTGTTGCCGTTGATGTTGTTGAAATTATTGTTGCTGTTGATATAATTGATGATGTTGGGATTGTGGATATAAGTAAGATTATTGTAGTTGTTGACTGTAGAATTGTGTGAGTTGAGTACCGGGGGTACTATTATGTGATGACAGTTTGGTATTGGTTATTATCCAGACGAGCGGAGAGGCTGCGAGCCTGCTCGGGATAATGAGATAATGGTTGGATGATAGAGATGTAGTAACTAGACGAGGAAAAAGGAAATAATAAAATTGAATACACTTAGACATCTAGTGAGTCACAGTTAAATGTTGGAACAGCCAGATGGTAGTCTGATTTATGGTGCTGGGGGAGAGTGTGCTTGGGGTCTGCTCCCTGTCTGTACCGATTATTATTTTTAGGCGCTGGGGGAGAGTGTGCTTGGGGTCTGCTCCCTGTCTGTGCCAGTTTTACGTGGAGGTACCAGGGCGGGGTCCACGGGCTAGCTAGCTTGACTACCAGGCGACGGCCATCATTTAGCTTGTGATAGGGGCCCTGATAATAAAATTGGAATAGCGTGTCTAGAATCACCAATGTGTATTTAAGGTTCGTGAGAACCTTGGTTAGTTGTTATGTTGTGACTTGGATTATTTACGTTGTTGTATATGCATATTTGCTTATGGGTTTACCCGGTGGGCACTTCGGACTCACCCCTCACCTGCGGGCTTTCATCCCGTAGGTTGAGTTATTTGTGGTTCAGGTATATTGCATTCTAGACAGGTTGCGGCGTTATCCCTTGGACAGGACTCGGATCCATTAGTTGCATCATGGGTTGCATACAGAGTCATTGTGAGTCGTTAAGTCTTCCGCTGTGCATATTATTATTGTTGTTGGGCCATTGGGCCGGATTTATTAATATTGATGTTTGTTATTTTGGGCCGTTGGGGCCGAGTTGTTGTTGTACACACTATATGTTGAGTCATGTTGGGTTGGGTCGTCACAGTTCCGGCACGTGTTTACTGTGTACGATAAATACGGGTCGGGGCGCTTCATTTTGGTAGCGGAGCGGGCGTTAGGTCTTGTCGGGCAGTCTATGTGTGTTTGTTGTCTTGTTTGCATAGTTCGCTCCAGTTATTTATTATCTTATATCATTTTAGTTAGTGCACTATGGATCCAGTCAAGGGACGCCAGCTGTCGCAGAACATACACATAAGAGGTAATGATGCCATAAATATGCGGAAATACAAATATTATTAGTAATACTGAAATTTTGAGTACAAAGGGAAATAATAATATTTTGATTACAAACCGAAATAATACATTGATATTTTATATTTTATAAAAAGAGAAATAATACATTGATTTTTGATAAATTATAAAAATAAGAAATACAATTAATGGTTCGCAACGACGTTGACACGGAAGCTGTTTGCGTCACTGTTGACGTTGACCGTGACTCTGTCGCTCCAAGAGAACCACATGCCGCCTCTGTCTCTCTGGCCTGGAATCTCGAACCGGATTGCTTGAGGGAACCGGAGTGGAATCAGACCGTGATCGTCTCGTGGTTGCCACTGTGTCTCCGTCAGAAGAACCATATTCGGCTTATACTGGTTTTTCAAGTCCCTCAGGGTTCGCGAGAACTCCTGTGCACGCCGTGCCACTCCTCTGCAGTTCCACACCAGGAGCCGTACCTTTGGCCAGGTTGGAGGTAGCCGAGTCATTCTGGGTATGCTCTGGGCTGTCATTGCGAGCTGGTAGTAAGCGCCTTGCTCCACAGTTTGGCAAGTGGACTCCAGGTTGAACTCTTGAAGCCTATCCGAGATGAAGAACATCACGGAGTTTGCTGAGCCATAGTATGAAGTCCTCAGTGTCCCATGGTCCTCTAGGAAGAACACCTCTTCCATGGGAGTGACGAAGAATCTTGAGGAGTAGAGCTCGTCGACAAAGACCAGGCATGGCATTCTGCCGAGCTCATTCGGCAGCTCCTCAGCACGTTCGTTGACCATGCTGTAAGCTAGTCGGTTCCTTATGCCGAGATTGGCACCTTCGACGAAGAAGACCGATGATGGAGCAGACATCTTGTTTTTGGACGTGTGGGGTTTTGTTTTGTTTTTGGAGCATTGTGGTTTTGTTTTCTGAGAGTTTTGTCCGCTTTTAAAATGCTTTTGATGATTTACACATCACCGCTCTCTCTTTTATACACTTACGGGGAGCGTGATTACCGTTTTTGATTTTAAAGATTTTGCTTTTTTGAATTTACCGTTGCTTGCATTTATTGCTTTACGCATTTTCGGACCCATGCCAGAGATTTTCAGCCTATTTCTATCACATGATTTCTTTCGCTCTGGCTACTTTGTCTTTTCTTTTATGGCTTTTACTATATTTTCTTGCATCTTTTATCACTTGCATCCGTGACCGTTGAGGCTAGATGGATGGGACCACATCTCGAGTAGAGCGTATGTGCGACAAGCTTACAGCTGTTCGGACACCGTGAAGAGATGCGAGACTTGACAGACGTTTTGGCTTATGCGGAATTTTTGAACAAGTGGGTAACGTGTCTTTCGAGAGACACAGGACGTTTCCGTGATCATCGCTGCGTACGTTACACTTCTCGGGATCGAGGACAGATACGATCGATCCTGAGCGTCATTCATGAGAACGTGTTTTATTTTTATTCCTTTTTGGTTTTGATTTTGTTAAACGAGATTTATTTTTGATTTCTTTATGTTTGATTTTATATTTTTTATTGTCAAATCTTATTTTGCTTTGAGATGCTTTATTTTCCGTTTAACATGAGATTTTATAACACATGAGAATTTTTGATTTAAAAGGAAATTTACTTTATTTATTTTATAAGGTTTACAACAGGAGAAGGAGTACTCTACGGAGCTACTTGCTTCTCTAGGTCTTTTACAATCTTTTTGACATTTTCCATGTGCGGGAACAGCTCCATGCACGCCAGTTCTATCTGCGCCACCGCCGAGCTGATCTTCTTCAGGGAGAAGTTCAGTTGCGTCAGCTTTTGTTGCGGAGTGCTGCTCTCTGCAACTGCCTTCCCTTTCTTGTCTTCAGCTTTCTTGGAGACTCGCTTCTTCCGTCGCTTTGGGCAGACCACCATGTGGTCCTCCAGGCCGATGATGTTGGTCTTGAACCGTTTCTTTGGAGGCTCTTCATCGGAGCTTGTCGGGAAAGCTGTGCCGCCGATGTAGCTGTTGTTCTCGGAGTCTGAGGTCGTTCGAGAACGAAGTGGAGAGTCCATGGCTGAGAGTGAGTGTCTCAGCTATGGGGTTTTGTATTTATAAGCGGATGAGATGTCGCTTAAGGGCATAAGCGGTATCTCATGTTGAGTTTGGACACCTGGCAGAGTGTGCCAGAAACTTATCGTGGTAGGACCCACGGATAAGACGGAATTTCAGGGACGAAATTCTTTTTAAGGGGGGTAGAATGTAACAGCCCGGGTAAATTTTTGATTTTTACCGGGACTGTAGAAATTGTCTTACCGTGATTTGCTATTGAATTACTCTTGGGTAATTAATTACGGTAAATCGGGAGTCGTTTTTTTTTAAAACCGAGAGTTTTTCCGCGCTCGGGAGAATCTTTCTAACTAACCGAGCCTCGGTTTTCAGTTCTGAGACATGGACGAAGCTCAGGAGAATTTACCGGATTTTCCGAGCCCAAGTCATATTTTTGCACTCGGGACGGAAAATTACGGTAATGCCCCTGTCCTTCCCCTTTTTCTTCTTTTCTTTTCTTCTTTTTCCTTTCTTTTCTTTTTTCTCTCTTTTCTCCTTTTCCCGTCGTCTTCCTCCTCCCGCCCGTGACCAACCGGTGCCCCACCTTCCCTACCTGCCTCCTCACCCGTGAACTTCCTTGTTATCTTTTCCAGCCCGTGACTTGTTCTTCTCTTCTTCTTTTTCACGACATTTCCCTGCACACACATAAACCTCACAACATTTCTTCTTCTCCTCACGTTCACGACCATTGTCGCACCGTCACCTTCGCGTGAACTGACCGAGCAAACCACCAAGCACCAAGTTGACGTGGTCATCATCATCCATACCATCACCTCTCCATCTTTTCATCCTTCTTCCTCTCACTCACGCATAAACACCCCCACCATCATCTCATGCGTCTCCCATCGCCAACAACCTCTTCTTCCTGCCTCGCTGTGAGCACCATCGCGACCCCCTCCACCTTTTCTCCTCCTTCTCCACGCCACACACCTGCAGTCGCCTCCATCTCGGCGTGCCGCCACCACCGCGACGACCAAGACAGCCACCGGCACCGACGAGCACCTACAGAACCTACCTGTCGTGCCGCCTTGCTTGCCCTCCTCCACGCCTGCACCGTGCCACCGAACTGCCGCCCCGCCTGCAAGCCGCCCGCACCGCCTCGCCTCCATCCTTGTCGCCCGCCTGCAACCCGCGCCGCCACTAGGTAAGGTTGAAGAAGACGATGCATGAGCTGTTTTATTTCATGCATGTTGGGCTAATGGGTTTTGTTGGATTTTGGGCTTAGGGCATAGGTTATGGGCTGGGAGGTTAATGGTGATTTGGGTTTATGGTTTGGGTTGGTATAGGCTGTGAGTTGGGTTTATTGGGTTTAGTTTGGGTTGTTATGGAATTGAGCTTTAGACTTAGGTGTTTATGGTGGGCTTGGGTTTGGGTCTTGGCATGATGGGCTTGACGCCTTGGGCTTGGTTGGGCTGCTGGGCTGCTGTGCGTTGGGCTCGCTACGTGGGCCTGCCTGGGTTCTATGTAGTGGGTTGGGCAGCACTGTTCACGGCCCAATCCAAGTTAAAAATAATAAAATAATAGTAATAACAAATAATTATAATCTGAATATATATATATATATATATATATATATTATTTACTGGGAAAAATAAATATGTAGTATATGATTATACTTTGTGAAAATAAATCAAGTAACTAACATGTTATATTATTTCCAAGAAACTAAGGTAATTAAAATATGAACTATATCCTTTGCAAAATTACTATATAAGTAATTATTTTAGGAAAGTACGCATATACTATAAATATTTTGGGAATATAAACGTACGTTATATTTTTCAGGGAATTATATTATAGTAGTTATATTTTTGGGAAAGCATAATTACTTTGAGTGAATAATTTGGAAATGTATATATATATACCTATATATATATATCTTCCTAGAAAAATTATGATCATTATACTTTTGGAGAATGATAAATATCTTCATAAAATATTTAGAGAAGAATCTTAATTAAAGTATGGTACCGAGATTATATTCGGATATACGTACGGTTAAATATTTTCGATAAATGGAGATANTATGAACTATATCCTTTGCAAAATTACTATATAAGTAATTATTTTAGGAAAGTACGCATATACTATAAATATTTTGGGAATATAAACGTACGTTATATTTTTCAGGGAATTATATTATAGTAGTTATATTTTTGGGAAAGCATAATTACTTTGAGTGAATAATTTGGAAATGTATATATATATACCTATATATATATATCTTCCTAGAAAAATTATGATCATTATACTTTTGGAGAATGATAAATATCTTCATAAAATATTTAGAGAAGAATCTTAATTAAAGTATGGTACCGAGATTATATTCGGATATACGTACGGTTAAATATTTTCGATAAATGGAGATAAAAACGAATATGAACCGGGATGGGTTATTACGCAGTTTGGCATCATAGAGTACCGAATATGTGCATTTATGTGTATGCACTGTTTTGTTGTATAGGTTATGATATCGAGCAGATCCTGTGGAACCGGCTTTGGACCGATCGATGTTTCCAGAGTTGAGTAATCGGCTAAGGTGAGGTTAAGTAAATATTTATTTACATCCCGTGAAATCAAGTTGCTGTTTGCTTACTGAGTCCAATGATGCTGGTATGATACTTTGTGGCTGTGTATGGTTGTTGTGTGATGAATTGAGATGATAATTGTTGCCGTTGATGTTGTTGTAATTGTTATTGCTGTTGATATTAATGATGATACTGGAAATGTGGTTATAAGTAAGATTATTGTTGTTGTTGACTGTAGAAATGTGTGAGTTGAGTACCGGGGGTACTATTATGTGATGAAGTATGGTATTGATTATTATCCAGACGAGCGGAGAGGCTGCGAGCCTGCTCGGGATAATGAGATAATGGTTGGATGATAGAGATGTAGTAACTAGACGAGGAAAAAGGAAATAATAAAATTGAATACACTTAGACATCTAGTGAGTCACAGTTAAATGATGGAACAGCTAGATGGTAGTCTGATTTATGGTGTTGGGGCAGAGTGTGCTTGGGGTCTGCTCCCTATCTGTACCGATTATTATTTTTAGGCGCTGGGGGAGAGTGTGCTTGGGGTCTGCTCCCTGTCTGTGCCAGTTTTACGTGGAGGTACCAGGGCGGGGTCCACGGGCTAGCTAGCTTGACTACCAGGCGACGGCCATCATTTAGCTTGTGATAGGGGCCCTGATAATAAAATTGGAATAGCATGTCTAGAATCACCAGTGTGTATTTAAGGTTCGTGAGAACCTTGGTTAGTTGTTGTGTTGTGACTTGGATTATTTACGGTGTTGTATATGTATATTTGCTTATGGGTTTACCCGGTGGGCACTTCGGACTCACCCCTCACCTGCGGGCTTTCATCCCGTAGGTTGAGTTATTTGTGGTTCAGGTATATTGCATTCTAGACAGGTTGCGGCGTTATCCCTTGGACAGGACTCGGATCCATTAGTTGCATCATGGGTTGCATACAGAGTCATTGTGAGTCGTTAAGTCTTCCGCTGTGCATATTATTATTGTTGTTGGGCCATTGGGCCGGATTTATTAATATTGATGTTTGTTATTTTGGGCCGTTGGGGCCGAGTTGTTGATGTACACACTGTATGTTGAGTCATGTTGGGTTGGGTCGTCACAGTTCCGGCACGTGTTACTGTGTACGATAAATACGGGTCGGGGCGCTTCATTTTGGTAGCGGAGCGGGCGTTAGGTCTTGTCGGGCTGTCTATGTGTGTTTGTTGTCTTGTTTGCATAGTTCGCTCCAGTTATTTATTATCTTATATCATTTTAGTTAGTGCATTATGGATCCAGTCAAGGGACGCCAGCTGTCGCAGAACATACACTTAAGAGGTAATGATGCCATAAATATGCGGAAATACAAATATTATTAGTAATACTGAAATTTTGAGTACAAAGGGAAATAATAATATTTTGATTACAAACCGAAATAATACATTGATATTTTATATTTTATAAAAAGAGAAATAATACATTGATTTTTGATAAATTATAAAAATAAGAAATACAATTAACGGTTCGCAACGACGTTGACACGGAAGCTGTTTGCGTCACTGTTGACGTTGACCGTGACTCTGTCGCTCCAAGAGAACCACATGCCGCCTCTGTCTCTCTGGCCTGGAATCTCGAACCGGATTGCTTGAGGGAACCGGAGTGGAATCAGACCGTGATCGTCTCGTGGTTGCCACTGTGTCTCCGTCAGAAGAACCATATTCGGCTTATACTGGTTCTTCAAGTCCCTCAGGGTTCGAGAGAACTCCTGTACACGTCGTGCCACTCCTCTGCAGTTCCACACCAGTAGCCGTACCTTTGGCCAGGTTGGAGGTAGCCGAGTCATTCTGGGTATGCTCTGGGCTGTCATTGCGAGCTGGTAGTAAGCGCCTTGCTCCACAGTTTGGCAAGTGGACTCCAGGTTGAACTCTTGAAGCCTATCCGAGATGAAGAACATCACGGAGTTTGCTGAGCCGTAGTA